>JAJMLT010000018.1:0-91624 GCA_030569775.1 Nakazawaea siamensis
GTGGGAGTGTTATTTAAAACAGTATTTAGTACATAGTTAAGTACAGGGAAGCACTGTAGTGGTCCGACCTCCAGCCGCAGGCTGGGCAGAAAAAGGCCCGCCGCAGGCGAAAGCCACAGCCCTGGGATACTCACTAAGGCCAGGAACCTGCCAGGGACCTAACTAGAATCCCTTGCCAGTGCTACAACTCGGGCTGTCTTACTCATCTATCTATTGTGCTATAAACTTAGACAACGACTCTGGACCATTCTGAGTCAGTTTCACCATATTGGATAGCGGCGATCCAGTTGGCGATGTTCTCGGTCAATTCTCCGATACCTCTCTCTTCGTTGATTGGGACCGGGATGTCCTTTCCGTTCCATCCGATGTTACCGATTGGACTGACGACGGCAGCGGTACCGGAGCCGAACAGTTCGACCAAGGTGCCCTTCAGGGCCAGTTCCTCGATCTCGTACACGGTGCAGTATCTCTCGTTGATTTCCCATTCCAGAGGGTCCAATTTCTCCTTACAGATCAGCAAAATGGAGTCTCTGGTGACACCTTCCAAAATAGTACCGTCGAGAGGAGCAGTGACAAGTTCCTTCTTGTCACCCTTTTGGAAGACGATGAAGGCGTTCATGGTACCGACCTCGGTGATGAACTTCTCTTCGCCGAAAAGCCACAAGTTTTGTTGGTATCCCTTGTCCAGGGCCTTCAATTGTGGCAAGATACATGGGGCGTAATTGGCTCCCAATTTCTTGTTACCAACTCCTCCTGGCCATGCACGGACTGCGTAATCAGTGGCCAAAAGAGAGACCGGCTTGAACCCGGTGGAGTAATAAGGTCCAACTGGGGAACAAATCACATACAAAAGCAGCTTGTCAGGAGTTCCAACACCCAATCCGGCTTGAGTACCAATCAAAGTAGGTCTGATATATAAGGAATAACCCTTGCCCTCCGGGATGAAATCCTTGTCCAACTTGACCAATTCACCGATCAACTTGATCAATTCCTCGCTGTCAAAGTTTGGAAGACAAATACGCTCGGCAGAAGAGTTCATACGAGCCATGTTTCTCTCTGGACGGAACAATCTGACACCACCAGTAGCAGTCTTATAAGCCTTCATACCTTCGAACAACTCGAAGGAATAGTGGAAAACACAGGCCGAAGGATCCAAGGAAAGTGGACCATAAGGCTTGATCTCAGGAGAACCCCACCCAGTCAGCGCATCCCACTCAACAGTCAACATATGGTCGGTGAAATATTTACCGAACTTGAGCTCCGAATTAGGCTGCTTGGCCTTAGGACTCGTGGTCTGTGTAATGGTAAGTTTAGAAGCGTCTAAGCCGGACATTATACTACGGGTAAATGTTAGTGGTCGGCGTCCAATCAAAGTCCTGACATGGCGAATCATCATACTTACTTCTTTTCTAAACGTTGGTTGGTGAAGCTTTTTTTTTTCATTCTTCGTTGTGCCTTTTATAGTTTTTCGCCGCTTTTCTTTTTATTAGTCATAGAGTACTAGAGTAAGAGATCAGAGAAACAGAGAAACAGAGATCACTGAACTAAATTAAACTACGAAACTAGCCCACCCTACTACATGTAATACACGTATTACATCTCTACGCCCCTACCCCCTAAACCCCTACACCTACACCTACACCCCACCACACTTAACTCTACTGTAGCTTTATCTATTTATTCTTATCTATGTAACCTAGGCTGGCCTGAACAGGCCAGCCTACGCCTGCGTGGTCCCACTCTTGATTCTCCCCTTTTATTTTTCCCTTCCACCTTTCCCCCTCCTCCCTTCCCTTATCACCTGATAGGCCACCTTATCAGCCGATACCGGCGAAGAAAAAAATCGCCGATTTCGGCCCATCTCTCACTTTACAATTACAATACACACTATACTCTTCTTTCATTCTCTCTTTGCAGTCTAATCAGTTCAGCTATCTCCTCACTCACCACACCTTCGAAAATTTCATCCCCGACATCGGCCATTCCCAACTTACGCACCTTAAAATCTCCCTCCATCTTCGTCTCCCATACGATCTTACCTCCCTCCTTCACCTTCACTATTCTTCTCCCCATTGGCTGTGTATGTTGAGGAACCAATTTCGTGTTCGTATACTTATCCTTAATGAATTTCGGACGCGACGTGTAAAGGAAATGGTTCAAATGCACCGTCGAAGTGGCAATATTGTAGATCCAATTCTCCGGAGTCGACCGTACCAACTTCCGAATATCTACTCCAACAACGTCCCCTCCACTCTTCTTCCCCATCCCAGTCAGTCCCCCAGTAGGTGTCGTTCCTTCAGATCCCAAACTGGACAATTCAAAATTACCAACGTTATTATTTCCTCCCGGTTGATACTCCACTGGAGTCTCCACCAATTCGCCCTCAACAGCCCCCGACTCTCTCAGAGCCGTCTCATAATAATCGTCCACCACCAGCTTGCCTTGCTCAATGATCGTCAGTCCAAACTCCTTGAACAGAGACCGAGCAGTGATCAACCCAATCACCCTCAGCTTATAAGAAAGAGGCATGAGTCCCCTCTCTATCAAGTCCATCTTCTGCTTGTCCGTGGTGATATACTTATAAAGATTGGTGTGCTTCTGAAAGAACAAATACGAATCACGAAATCCCATCAATCTCGCCAGCTCGGTACTCAACATATAATGCTTATCTCCCTTCCCCTCCACGGTAAACGTCTTGATCCGGAACTTCCTTCCCCCCAAAAGCTCTCCCTTACTATCAATCTTGAGCTCTCCAGCCTCATCATTGGCCAAATCATACTCATCTTCTAACAATACAAGCTTCTGACTCTCCTCCGGCTTCACCTCGGCCTCCTCCTCCTCCTTCTTGACGTCTCCTTCCTCGGTTATCGTTGGCTCTTCCTCGTCATCATCGTCCAATTCAGGCTCATCCTCCTCTTCCGATTCTTCATCTTCCACCCTGCGCCTCTTATGATCACCTTCCAGCCCACGCGCACGCCTCTTGCGCTCCCCAGCCGCGTCCTCCTCCACCTCGTCCTCTTCCTCCTCTTCCTCACCTTCGTCCTCGTACTCGTCATCGCCATCATCCGCCACAAGATCCATACCAGACAAATCGCCACGACTTACCGCCCTTGACCCACGTCTCACCGGAGTGCTCTCCTCACTCTCAGACTTCCTCAATGATCTTCTACGTGCAACCATCTCTACGTACTGGTGTATGGTGTAAGAAAGAGTTTTATTTTTTCCAAACAAAAAAGATGATGATTGGGATGAAATGCACGACTATTTGTAGCCCCTCGCAGAGGGGCTCTCTACCTCGATTTACATTTCATTACACAGGTCACTACAGTTCCTCCTCTGGACCTTATCTTATCCTAGCTCTTATCCCTCTCCTAGAGCATATCTTAGACCTATCTTATCCTAGCTCTTATCCCTCTCCTAGAGCATATCCTAGACCTATCTTCTGCTACATCTTATCCTACATCACTTAAAATACAATCTTACTACACACTAAGCCGTCGTGTGGTTGTCCGACGAGGCATCCAAGCTTTGATGCTCCTTTTCGTAAATGTCCAGTTTCTGTTGCACTGGCAGTTGCAGCAGCTGCTTACGTAACTTCTTTGGGAATCTGTCTGGTCTGTAGAATCTCAAGTCGATTCTACCAATCAAATACAAGACATTGACTATTGTCTCTAACAAACCCCAAGTGCAGTACATCACCACGGGCTTATAAATCGAGGTCTGATTACCGTATTGTTTATCCATAAAAGTGCAAATCAGTCTCATGATGGCTCCCACCAAGATACAAACTGATGTCATGGCAATCAAGACGTTGGAATAACTATGTTTCAAATTATTTGGTCTTTGACCTCCTTCAATAGGAGTAGTTGGATCAGCCATATGATGCTTTGAAGAGGCAATGATCCTGATGGCATCTGGACTCGTCAAAGCATATTCTTCAATCAGTCTCTGTGCTTCTCCCTTCTTTACATAGTAAAATGGCGAGAAAGAAGTAATCCAGTAAGGTTGAAATACTTGCTTACTTGGAGTCTTCGTAGGTGGGAAGATAAAAGCTACTCCACTCAAAAAGATGGCCAATACCGAATAAAGACAAACCAAAATTGCAGACACCTTCTGAACATTCTTACACATATTGTAATGCTTCTCAGAAAGCAAATAAATGTAAGGAATCACACTCAGAACAATAGTCATGATTACAACAGCCACGACAATCGCATAAATGGTCAACATACCTGCCCAGAATAAATTGGAGGAACCAAAGGAAGGATGTCTCCAGGTAAAGATTCTTTGAGCCAAGATCAAATTGAACGAAGCTAAAATGACCGTTGGTAAAATGAGGAAAATTTCACTCGTAATACCAGTGGCAAGTTTAAGAATATCTTTGGCCCAGACAATTCTAAGAGCAAAACCCAAGAATCTCATAAGGCAATAAAGGGAAAGTCCAAGAGAAAGCCAGAATTTGTGACCTCTGGTATAATTCTTAAGAAAGACCAGAAGATGAGAAAGGAAGAAAATCAGGAAAACAGCAGTAAAGACAGCACTAGGAGCAACATCAGCACTATCTGGATAAGAACCGAAAATGGCCAATTGTAAACTCTCAACGTAGTCAATAAGCCAATCAGGAACAGTACCACCAAAGAGATCCGACAGCAGACTCTCAAGAATCATAATACCAGTACCATCAGCAGCACCATCAGTTTGAGACCTTAATAAGGCAACGATTTGTGGATTTACAGAAGACATAACAGACACAAAATAGAAATACGAAGTAAGTGCGAGATGTCCAAGGGTTTAATACTTTATATAAAAGGCAATATGCATGTGGGTAATAACCCCCAATATGCAAGCTGCAGAAAAAACCCGACGAAAGGAAACTTTAAAAGAGGGGTTTGCTCACAGGATATTCTGTTGGAAGTGAAAACTTTTTTCAGTGTCTGTGTGAAACTGTCGGAACATCACTTGAGCCGTGCGGCGTTACCAGGTTTTTTCTGTTGGTCCTCGTATGTTCCCAACATTGGGTATAGTCAAAACCCGGTGTGAAGGCAGGTTTAATTGAAGTTTTAAACAGGCTTTCCAATTGACCGTTGTACGCCAAGTAAAAAAGCTTAAAGTCAAAGTGTGACATCCCCTCTTCCGTCGAATCATATGCGAGGCCTGTCAAAAAAATGATGATCTCCGGGGCTCAAATGAGGGGACCTGTAATTGAAGGAATGCACAGAAAAAAAGACGGAAGAATGGCAGAAGGGAAGCAAAAAAGGACAGAAAGAAAAATACAGGCGAAAGAAGAAAACACAAAAACGAAGTGGCTAAAGAGAGAGAAAAAGAAGGCCACAGAGAAAAATAGAGAGAAAAAGTAAGAGAAAATACTAAGAGAAAACGTAAGAGAAAATACTAAGAGAAAATACTAAGAGAAAATACTAAGAGAAAATACTAAGAGAAAAAGTAAGAGAATTAAAGTAAGCCAAAATAAAGTGAGAGAAAAAGTAAGAGAAAATAAAGTAAGAAAAATAAAGTAAGAAAAATAAAGTAAGAAAAATAAAGTAAGAAAAAACTAAGACAAAATAAAGTGAAAAATACATCACAGACATGGGAGATGAGATCACCCTGGACGGGATACTTCAGGAGGCGTACGAAAATAAAGATGTCGAGGTGAAGAGAACGAATTACAAGATCGAGGATGTTGAGGAGCTTGAAGAGTATCAGAGACGGACACGAGAGTCGTACGAGAAACTGCTTCAGTTCAAGAGGAGTGATTATCCGCAGTATGTTCGGTATCTGCGATGGGAGTGGGATTTACGCAATTTTGCTCGGCTGAGGTCGATCTTAGAACGTGGCTTGAGTCAAGACCATTCTCAGGTGACAATTTGGTACCTGTACCTTCAGTTGGAACTCCAACTGGGGAACGTCAATCACGCTCGTAATTTGTTAGAAAGAGCCATTTCCTTGTTACCCAAATTGGACAAATTTTACTACGAATATCTTCAACTCGAAGAACGTCTTGGTAATCTCGGTAATTGTAGACTGATCTTCGACCGGTGGTTGTCTTGGAAACCGGAAGATTGGGCCATCCATCGTCGCTACATCGGCTTTCTTATCAAGTATAAAGATTACTCTTCACTGAGGATCATTTACGAGAATTACCTCAAACGGAAGTACGACCCGACGGTGATAAGCGAATATCTTGATTTCGAGATCAAATACAATGGCGATAACGAGACGATCAGACGTATTTTTGATCTGATCGTGGAAAATTTGATCCGAAAAGACCAACTCAAAGATCCGCTTGTTCTCGAACGGTATCTGCAATTCGAGGTGCAAGTGATGAAACAACCGACAAAACTGGCCCAAATCTACAAATTCGGCATTGAACAAGGTTTCTCAAGTCTTGTAGAGTCTTTATCCCTGCTCCAGAAACAACACCCGGTCGGCGATTTGGAATCAACCATCCTCTTAAAACGTAAAATCAAACTCGAAAAAGAGCTCCTTCCTAATCTGGACATCTCCCTAGTTTGGGAATATCTCGATTTGTTGGAGAAATTGGACCTTCTCAAGTCTCTGGATTTTATCAAAGTAACTGGTTTAGTTGATAATCCAGAGCTGGAACTCCTTCTTTATCTCCGGTGGTGTTATTTCACAGAATTGGTCTTGAAACAGGATTGTAAAGATCTCTACAAAGAAATGCTCAAAAAATTCCCTAAACAGGAAATCGTCTACATCAGAGCCTCCGAATACCAACTTCGACAATTGAAGCTCATGGAACTGCGTAAAATCCTTGGAATTCTGCTCGGTAAATTACCTAAACCAGGCACCATCCTAGACCGTTACGTCACTTTGGAATTACAACTCCGAGACTTTTCGAGACTGAGGAAAATCTTCGAAAGTTATGTTCTGAAGAACCCGGAAGATTTGACTGCTTGGTCAAAGTTCATCGACTTTGAATTCAACTTGAAAGAATACACCCGGTGTGAGGAACTCTATAATTTGCTCTTGGAATTACACCCCCAAAATTGGGGGTTATATTTACAAGTGGTTCAATTTTACCACGATTCTTTGCAATTCGAAAAATCGAGACAAGTTTACAACCGTCTCTTGTCTTCTAAGCAAATGACAGAACAACAGAAATGTCGTCTTTATGTCGAATATCTGATGAACGAACTCAAAATCCCCACCTCGGAACAACAACAACAATTACAAGACTCCGAAGAAGACTTGGAATTCCAAATCACCGACATTCAGATCCATAATCTGGACCAAATCTTCAATAAAGGCTTGGCCCATTATAAATCGCTCAGTCCTTCATACAACCAAGAAAGAGTCATCCTTTATCAAGCCTATACAAAGTTTGTCAAGAATTATGAACCAGAATTGTTACCACAAATAGAAGCCAAAGCTCCTAAATTGGTCAAGATTTCCAAAGACGGTAAGGAGGACTTGCAATTCGTCTTCCAAGACGAACCGGTCTCCTTCTTGGAAAATGCCAAAAAATGGCTGCAAATGCAAAAATCAATGTAATATACTTTCCTTCCATTCAACCTTAATATCAATTTCCCCTCTTAATGATGTAACACTAGGTATTCCCAATATCTTCCCCTCATCACCCACCACCACTGGAACCCCCACTAATTGACTAACCTTATATAAACTCTTCCTTTCCCCCAAAAACT
Source organism: Nakazawaea siamensis (assembly GCA_030569775.1). Lineage (NCBI taxonomy): Eukaryota > Fungi > Ascomycota > Pichiomycetes > Alaninales > Pachysolenaceae > Nakazawaea > Nakazawaea siamensis. Next base: position 7,665 of record JAJMLT010000018.1, read on the forward strand.
CCTTCATCTTCCCGAAATCCTCTTTCGTAAAAAGCTTTATAAAACACCCCTCTCCCCCACTAACGACAAACCTATTATCAAATTCCAGCACCGGCAACAGAACCTTCAAATCCTCCCTTGGTGGCTCTCTACGAATCCTCACCACTCCTCCTTTCATCTCCCACAAACATCCATACATCGTCATCTTCCCTTCCTTCCAAAGTCGCCCTACAAGACTCGCCTTCTCACTATAACTATAATAATACTTGTCAAGTCCCGAACATCTCTCCAGTACCAACCAAAGAAACCTATTCAAGACCCACTGATCATCACTATCCAACTCCCCCTCTCCTATTTCTACTCGAATTTCTTGTATTTCCTCATCAATTTCAATCTCCCCCTTTCTCATCTTCTCCCTATAAATCCCCCCAATCCTCTCCTCTATTCCTCCAACAAAAGTCTGTACATCCCCCAAAACCACCTTCAATTCCTCCACCTGCACCTCCGTCAACCTCCCCCTAATCACATTCCGCAGTGTCAAGGTCAAATCCGTATTCGTATAATCCTCAAACCACTGCAACTTACCCTCCCTAGCATACTCATACAATTGACTCTTGCGAACCCCCAATAAAGGTCGTGCAAGGACCAAACCGTCGACCTCCGAAACCAGCTTCATGCCCTGAAGTCCAAAGAGGGTCGAATTCTTCAACAATCGGTACACAAAGGTCTCAATTTGGTCGTCCAAAGTATGGCCCATGAACAAGTAACGGATCTCGTTTTCCGCACAATATTTCTTGAAAAGTCGGTACCTTTCGAGTCGGGCCTGCAACTCGAAATCTTGTTCCGACGTCCATGTATCTGGTGGGATATCGATAATATGATGTTTCACGGTCTTTGGTAGTGTCGCCGTCAATTGCCGGGACTCTCGTTCACTTTCCGGCCGATAGTTGTGGTTTATCGTTATCGCATGGATGTCGTAATCGGTGGTGGTGGAGAGCAAATTAGTAAGACTTACACTATCTACACCTCCACTCAACGCCACACCGATCTTCTTCACCCCCTTTCCACCCAATATTCGGGCCATCTGCCCCACAAATTGTCGCTCAAACATCACTCACATAACATCATCACACCATCGGCGCGGAGGAAAAAAAGTAAAGTTTTTCCGGTGAGGCTGTTATTTACACAGTAAGTGGGGGAAAGTAAGACAGATGAAGAAATAGATGCCTTTGAATAAAACTACATCTCTACAATTACATCCCACGTTAGATTACATCCCGCGATTCAATCCTCGCCTTCTCTCCATACCGTTTAAGTAATCATAGTCTGCTTCGGAGAAATAGGCACTCTATTTTTTCCTTCTCCGGATAACTTCTCCGTTTTCCCCAGAAAAAAACTTCGAGCGAAAAATGGGGAAAAGATAAGGACAAGGGGTAGTAAATGAGGAGATGTAGCCTCAACTAAAATCCAGAAACAAAGACAGATCTAGTGTAATTTCGACTCGTAGATTCCATCAACGTACTTTAATCCGTACCTTGTCATACAAAATTTGCCTCCTATCTTACATCTATAGGAAAGTTGTTGCCCGGAGATTTTTTTTTGTTAAGGAAAAATTTTAGGTCTGGAGAAAGGAGGAGGAAAAAAAAAAGAGTTAGTTTATACATTCGTTTCAGACAATATTAATAGCCATGAGTCTGAAGACGGAAGTTGGTGGAGCCAAGGTCGAGAGCGAGGAGAAAGCCAAGTTCAAGAGTGCGGACTTGCCTCGGCCCTACAAATGTCCCATGTGTGATAAGCTGTTCCATCGGTTGGAGCATCAGACAAGGCACATACGTACTCATACCGGGGAAAAGCCCCATCAATGTACCTATCCCGGGTGTTTCAAGAAGTTTTCCCGGTCCGATGAACTTACAAGGCACGCCCGGATCCATACAAATCCAAACTCTCGTAAGAAACAGCTGGAAAAGAAACTCCAGGCTCTTAGTCAACCTCAGCCACTGACTCAGCCACCACCACCAAAGAAACCCACGGGGGATTCCAACGAGATCCCTGCCTCCAAATCGAGTCTGGATATCAACTTATTAGCCACTATGGCGTCCGAAGAGTTGGAGAATCTTCAAAGACTGTCCCCAGTGAGAAGTCTTCCCTCCTTAAATGCCTATTTCAAACAACACACAGAAGGAGAAACAATGACATTACCCAAACCCATCTCCCCTACGCATCGCACTGTTAATTCCCTCAGTTCCTTACAACGGATGACCCCATTGAATGCCGCTGAAACACGACAGGATCCACTTACGTCATCGTTATCACGCTCAGTGTCGTCTACGGACTTCGGAGCAGAGCCACAATTGTACAAACGGTCTAGACCCAATTCGCCCATCCCATCATCTTTCAACACCAGTCACAGTTCCTTCACCAATCTCTCCAGTCTGGTGAGTCAACGCGACTCTTCCCTGCTGTTACATCTCTTGGGATTGGGCAATCGACCAACCCCGGACGGAACACCGTTACAAACCCCAGCCGTGTCACCACGTTTGCAACTGCTGTCTTTGTCGCTTACAAATCTCTCACAACAAAAATACAAACCCGTGCCACTCAACGTGACACCATCAACTACACAATTACCGCCACTACGAAGCTTGAAATTGGACCTCCCAACAGAGATACCCATCCTGACCCGGGTAGATCAATTGACAAGAACAAATAACGATGACGACGAAGAAGACGACGAAATTAAGGAAGGACGCAAAAACTTGAAGAAGGGATTCTTCATATAGTGCATTTTTTACGACAACACTTATATACGATCAATATAAATTAGGGGTTAAATGATGTTTTTCTTTTCCTTTTATACGCAAATGATGTGGCAATTGTTGATCTTCTGCTCCGCCCTGTGCGGCCTCACTACAACGCCAACGTATATTTATAGAGTATGTTCTCCGCCCTCTTAAAGATGGTAACTAATGTTAGACAAATCCGGATTTCGATTGCGAATCTTGTGAGGTGATCACGACGGGGGTCGACACCGTTACCCTCACCCCTACCACCACCCCTACTACCAACCCCACCACCCTAACCCCCACTACCTCTACTACCTTAACCCCCACTACCCCTACTACCATCTCTACCACCCTAACTACTCCTTACTATACTACTACCACTTCCACCCCTTTTACTGTAACCCCTTTTACTAGTACTAGAACTACGGCAACTACGGCTGCTACCGTTAAGGCTACTACTGCTACTACAGCTACTACGGCTACTAAGGCTACTACGGCTACTACGGCCACTGCTACCGCTACTGCCGCCACAAGTGGCGCCAGTGGCGCCAGTGGCCGCAGCGGCAGCTTCTTCACCACCATCATCACCTCACCCCTCCACACCACCCAATTCTACTACCCCGGTTACACCTTCCCCAATCACACCATCCTATGGGCTTCCCCCTACACCGAATACACCACCTACACCGAAATTTACTCCATCCTAACATCCACCTCCACCTCAACCATCACCCACTATCTAACCCCCTTCACTGAGCCACCTTCCCAGCCACTGACTCAGCCACCCACCCTAACCACACAAACACCAGTACCATCACGCACCATCACCACCAATGAGGCCACCACCATATGTATAACGTACATCGGAGCCGCATCCGCGCCAAGCCACCGGTATTTACCTTTTTGGCTTCTCCTCCTTTTAATTTAATCACCTTATACATGACTCACTTTTGTAGACACTATTTATCATTTCACGTGACTTGCTTAACTGTATGGGGTAATTTTTTTTTTCACTATAAAAGTATCAGCTAACCCCCCAAAAAGAGTCGTAGACAAAACACACTTCAACTATGGCTCCATCTCACTTTGACACTTTACAAGTCCATGTTGGACAAGAACCTGAGAACAGAGGTCATTCTGCTCGTGCTCCACCTATCTATGCTACTTCTTCTTATGTCTTTGAAGACAGTAAGGAAGGAGCCGAGTTGTTCGGTTTGCAGAAATCGGGATGGATTTATTCTCGTATTATGAACCCAACGACGGATGTTTTCGAGAAACGTATTGCCGCATTGGAAAACGGTGCTGCTGCCGTTGCTACTTCCTCCGGTCAAGCTGCTCAATTCATGGCTATTGCCGGTTTGACTGGTTCTCCAAATGATAACATTGTAAGTACCTCCTATTTGTATGGAGGTACTTATAACCAATTCAAAGTGGCTTTCAAGAGATTGGGTATCAAGGTCAAGTTCCTGCAAGGTGACGATGTAGACTCGTTTGCTCTGTTGATCGACGAAAACACGAAGCTGATCTACATTGAAAGTATTGGTAATCCGAAGTATAACATCCCAGACTTTGAAGCCATTACGAAATTACTGCACGACAACGGTATTCCAGTAGTGGTCGATAACACTTTTGGTGCTGGAGGTTATCTCGTGAAGCCAATTGACCATGGTGCAGACATTGTAGTCCATTCCCTGACCAAATGGATTGGGGGTCATGGTACTACGATTGCCGGTGTTATCATCGACAGTGGTAAATTCCCTTGGAAGAAATATCCAAAGAAATTCCCGCAATTCAGTGAACCAAGTGAAGGGTATCACGGATTGGTATTAAACGACCTGTTTGACAATTTGGCCTTTATTGGTCACGTCAGAGTAGAATTATTAAGAGACTTAGGTCCTCTGTTGAATCCTTTCGGTTCTTTCTTACTTTTACAAGGTTTAGAAACTTTAAGTTTGAGAGTCGAGAGACAACTGTCCAACACTTTGAAATTGGCCCAATTTTTAGAAAGCTCGCCGTACGTATCGTGGGTATCTTACCCCGGGTTGGAATCGCATCCTTATCACGAAAATGCTAAAAAATATTTGACCAATGGTTACGGTTGTGTTTTGTCTTTTGGGGTCAAGCAATTCGATCACGAAGTCGCCGATCCTTTCCAAGAAAGTGGTCCAAAGGTCGTTGACAGCTTAAAGTTGGCCTCTAACTTAGCTAACGTTGGAGACTCCAAGACATTGGTCATCACTCCGTGGTTCACTACGCATCAACAATTGACCGACGAGGAAAAATTGGCAAGTGGTGTAACCAAGGACTTGATCAGAGTAAGTGTAGGAATCGAATTCATCGACGACATCATCCTGGACTTTGAAAATCTGTTCAAATCGGCCTTCAACTGATCTACCTTAAAATTTTTTTTTTCGATCTAACCGTTTTCGGTAATTAGTGATTGTCGGTAGCCCCCTTAATGATGCGTGAAAAATACTTGTGTTACCTCGTTTCCTTAACAACGTTATCGGGTCACCGTAATTCAAGTATGTGTTTGACCTTTACTCCGTGTGAGGCGTCTCCTTATTTTAGACCTATTATCCCTTTATAGTGAGATAAATTAAGTTTTTTAGTAGCTTTTTTTCATGCATGATCTTACGGTGTACCCCCTTTCCTGCATCATATAAAGCAGTCCCCTTTCCTTGGTCATTTGTTGGTCTCTCTACAATTCAAACAACCAAATGACAACTACTACTACCAAGAAGTCTAAACCGACTTCACCAACTATCAAGATGACCACTGCGGTAAGAATTATCCAATTCGTATTAGCCGTTGTTATCTTAGGTATCTCGGGTAAATTACAACAAAATTCTTCTGACTTATCGGCCCAGGTTGATGAGATCAATGCCTTGGCACTGGAAATGAACCAAACCGTCACCACCTGGGACGAATTGGGAAACATCGTAGGACTCTCGGAAGATTCCAACCTTGTTCTTGAAGATGATTATCTGCCAAATATCATCTCCATCGTCACTACGTCTCATACAATTTTTGGTCATGTCTTTCACCTGTATGTTGTTCCTTTCTTCAGACACAGGAGTGCAAAAGACGCTGGAGATGCTGTTGTTAGTGCTGCTAATGCTGTCAATAAGGCTAAAGATGCATTTGAAGCGGCAGAAAAGGGAGCATCTATTACGGCAGTTGTAGCTGCAGAGAATGACCTCATAATCTCTCAACTTAAGGAACTGGCCCTGAATGTTAAGACCACCTCCTCGGGTCTTTCCAAACTTGTCAACTTGAAGAAGGACTCTGTCCTTTCCAAAACCGACAAACTGATTACCGGTCACATATCCTTTTCTGAGATTGCTCATACTGCTTTGTATCTCACCACTTTTGTCTATGACGTTGCCAAGTATGGTGCTACAGACTGCACCAGTATTAGTGAACTCTTGCATTCGTATAACATTACCGATCCTGCCTTACAATCACAAGTCGTTCTGGACTTTTTTGACTTCAATGATGGAGATATTACTGGTTTCAATAGTTCCAGTGCTAATGGTTTCAATGGAAATATCACTCTGTTGACTGCTCAGGTGGAGTTGTTGATGACTCTTGAACAAGATTGTGTTATCAAGAAAGCCAACATCGGTCTCAACTTCTTGAACTTTGTCTGTTTCCTTCTTACTTCTGGTATTGTAGCACGAACTTACGCTGACTATATGACCTCTGAAGCTAAGAAGGCTGCACAAAATACTCATAAACTGTTGAAAGACAAGAAGAAGGAAATGGATATCAAGGCACCAAATCAAAGCGAAAAGCTCTCTGTTAAAGAAACTCCTTCTGCTGGAGATTCCTCGAGTTCAATGGCTGTTACTGCTGTCCCAGGGGGGCAAACACCTGAAGATCAACGACCTGTTTCTCAAACTAGCGAAAGCCAACAGACTCTTCCTGGACAAGTTGCTCACAAAACGAAGGACTTTAAAGCTGTTGGTACTAAAGTCATGTACGACGACTTCACATTTCCTCTCTATACCCATGTTGATAGTCCTGGTCATAGTGAGGGTGTGAATATGATCACCTCTCCTACCAGTGCTACAACCGAAAGTACTGAAATGACTTCTGAACTGACTTCTGAACTGACTACTCAACTGGCTACTGAACTGACTAATGAACTGACTAATGAACTGACTAATGAGCTGACTACTGACAATCCATATACACCCAATCTTGAAAAAGGCGAGGACGTCAAGATTGACATTGGTGCTAAGGAGTCGAAGATCCTTCTCGCTAATAAGAAGGATAAGACTTTTAGTCATGATGAGAATGTCAAGATCATCATCAAACCAAAGCCTGGACAAAATGGACAAACTTCTGATGCTAAGATGACGATTACTATTGAATCAAGTGAAAAATCCAGTGGTGTTACCGTTGGAGCTAGAAAACATGTCGATAGTCCTGGCCATGATGAGAACGTCAAGGTTATCATTGAACATACTCCTGGCACCCTGAATCTGACTCCTCCAAAGATCGTGTTCGGCCTGAGTGGTGAACCTAAGGGAAAAGAAGCTGGCAAAACGAATCTTCTCATTACTGCCACTTCCGATCTGACGGATTATCCATTCCCTAAGATCGAAATTGTAGGTCAAATTAAGCATGTTGACAGTCCAGGTCATGACGAAAGTTCAAACATGATCAAACCTCAACTGCTTTCCGAGGGTGATAAGATCGACTTCACCAAGGATGTACCTTATCCTGTAATCTACAAGAAGAACCTTGAAGAATATCACACCCCTCCTAAGTTCAAGGTCACTTATGCTCGTTGTGCTCTCTTCCCTCAAATCGAAAGGGCTGACGGAGAAGACAAAGAAGACACTGACGTTTAATTACTATTCTTTATAACATACCATACAATAGCTCTTCTATTATCAAAGCAATAAAATTATGTATAAATAAATAAATACCATCTAAATGTGACCTCTATAAATATCATCAAAATGGACCTTAGTTTTCACCATGCTTAAAACAACATCTTCTTCCGTAGCGACATTCTCCGAATTTGGACCAGTTGGCACAGTCTTTAGTCTTCCAGTTGTTTGGTCTCTTTACGAATTTCAACTCGTGTTGTCCATGCAGAAATTGACATTTACTACCGTAAGGACATGCTCCCTTTTTCTGGAATTGCTGACACAATTCGGTCTTGTAAAGTTCGGTATTCAATCCGGCAGATGTAGATGATGTAGATGATGACGTAGATCCTCTGTTATTGGTCGTAACATTGGCAGGTTGTGCTGGCTCCGATGTGGTAGTCGTAGTAGGATTACTCGAAGGAGCCGTCAAAAGTGACAAATTGGCCTCGGTCAACGGCGTGGCTTGAGTAGAACTGGCTGAACTGATACTACCAGAAGTTTGTGAAAGTGCTGGCTGTTGCACTGGAGCTGCTGGGGGAGCTACTGATGGAGCTACATTAGTTGGAGTGCTCGTAGCAGTTGGAACAGCAGCCGAGGCAGCAGCTAATTGAGCAGCTTGAATCTGCAGTAACAGTAATTGCTGTTGTTGTAACTGTTGTTGCAACAAAAATTGCTGCTGAATTAACATCTGTTGTTGTTCCAACGTTAATCCGATGGTGGCAGGGGCTTGCTGTTGTTGTGGTGGTGGAGGAGGAGGCTGGGAATAAAGAGCCGAAAAGCTAGAACTCGACAAACTTTGATTCAACTGTGGCTTACTAGTGGTAGTGCTAAAGTTGGTCAAAGGAGTGAAAGGACGATTGTTGGCAGTCGAAGAACTTAAAACACTGGAACTGTCGTCCCATAATAAATTATTAGGTAATAATTTGGACATCTCATACATGGTACTAGAACTAGTACCACTCAAAGGAGTACCAGAAATAGGAGAATCCTGTTGCCCAAATTTAGACATAGAATCCTTACTGGAATACCAACTCATCTGCTCCATTTTTGTGCAAATTTATTTTCCTTCTTTCTTTTTTTTTCCGTCTCGGTAAAATTAAGCTCGAAAAGTGGAGACTTGCAAAGTGGCGTAATTAGTACTCTAATTAATCCGATATGTTCAACTCGAAAAAGTCAACCCAATTTAATATCTCTCTCGAAAAGATGATATTGTCTATAGTGGAATATAAATGTAGTGTTATGTCAATTCACACTAGTCAATTTTTAGTTTGCACTGTTATCTAAAACATCTCTTCTCTTGGGCTCCTCTCTAATTATATATCTCTTGCAGAAAATTAAGTCACGTGACTTAGACTAGAGTTGAATTGATCCGTTATCTTCTGTGAAGCAGGAAGAAAAATTTTATTGGAGAAAAAAGGCCGATTTCGGTAAGGGGAAATCGGTCAGTTGAGAACCATTGTTTAAAAGTCATGTGTCGTATAGAAAGTCCGTAGTCAATAAGTGACATCTTTCGGTCTTTCAACTTATCGGTGTTAACCAGTGAGGCTGATCAAGCCGAGTTAGTTGACCAAGTAAGGGCTGTAAAGTACAAAAGATCAACGGTGACTCAATTACTCTGTCTTACATCTTATGGCACTCCTAATTGTAACTAAATTAACCTCCATCCCTCAATCTCGTGCTGTTCTTCGTTGACTAGTACTTAGATACTACTTAAGTTACTAGTATTTTTTACACGACCTTTTAGGAAAAAGACAGACTAAGAAAATTAACATAGTGTAAGTTTTTCTTAGTACATTTACTGTAGAAGGTTTACGATTTTCTTACGATGCTGGAAATTTGCCTAACAAATTTTGCCTAACAAATTGTCTAACAAAATCCCTACAATTTTGCCTAACAAATTGCCTAACAAAATCCCTACAATTTTGCCTAACAAATTCCCTAACAAATTCCTAACAAATCCCTAACTCCCCTGCCTATCCCTACAATCACAACCCAGCCTCAGAACAAATTTACATCGCTATAAGGTGGTGAAAGGGCCACGATGTTGTCCACAGCGCCCGGTGAGGTCAATGAAGACGACACTGAGTTCAAAAAACACTGCAACGGATGAAATTTTTCTATAGCCTATCTTCATCGACTGGTATAGTTGTAAAGAAAGGAAAGAGCTTTTTTTTGTGGAGCGTAAAATTTTTTTAAAAGGTGGTGGTGGGCGAACATTTTTCAGCGAGTTGCGCACGACTGTTTTGGATCTGGTTTAATGAAAAATTTTAAGCTGAGGAGGATAAAGAGAGACAGATACTAGGACTTAAAGGACTACATATATGGAGGAAATTAAGCGAGAACTCTGGATAAGTTCTGTTAAGGAACGAGAAGAGGTTCTTAAGGGACTCCAAAGTCGTGTCAAGTCCGGGGATTTCGGTGTGGAAGCCCTGGAATTGACCGGTATCTTATTAAGTACTTATGATTACTACCAGGATTCCAAGAGTCGACAGTTGGTTATTTTGGTGTTGAATGAGGTCATTTCGAAGGATCCGAGTGTTGTTGATTCTCAAATCGTTCCCTTCGTTGCATCAATTGCCCAATCGGGCAAGGTAATAGCAATCACCAGTTTACTCACGGTATTTGATTGGTGTAACAAGTTGATGGTGGGAGATAAATTGGTGGTATCACATGTCAAATTGCTCAATAAAATCCTTGGATATGAAAGATCGAGACTCGAAGTGTCGATCTTGCAACAATTTAAGGTCTGTTACATGACAAAAGAGGGTCATTATTTGGACCAATTGGAGACTGAAAAATCGCTCTCCTTTGACGAGAAATTATTACTGTTTGGTCTCTTTAGTTGGCTGAGTTATGATCTGATGCCAACGAATGGTCAATTCTACGATTCGATCAAATCCATCTACAAACCAAAGATCCTTAATTGGTTCCTCAAAGAGATCTTGACCCAGAAAACTGTGGCTCAAAAATCTCTTGAATTGTTCAGTCAACATTTCCTCAAAGAGTTCTGTTCCACCGTTGATGACGTCACGAATATCGTCACTGTGATGGAGAAATGTGCTTTGAGAAACTCAGAATTGACTTTCGGTACCATCAGTCCAATCATCATGGCCAATTTGGATTCGGAACTTGACGTCATCGGAATAATAAGTCCGATGAAATTTGTCACTCAAATGATCACCAATTTGAAACTGTCCAAGCCAATCACGAGAGAAGGTTGTTCAAAAACACTCGAGACTGTCCTTGACAAATACCAAGACAATGCCAATGATCTGCTGGTGGAGTCATTGCTCGATCTGGTGTTGAAATCGTTCAAAACGGTCACCTCTCAATTGGATCATAAAATTGTCCATTTGAAATGTTTGGCCAAATTCGAACGCAATTTCACTAAACTCTTCACAGATTTAGTTCCAATAGTATCGAAAGATCAAAATGAAACTAGTCTTGAATTGGAATTGGTCGTGGCCATCAAAGCCGGCTTCCAATCGGACCAAGAAAAGTTATTCTCTTTACTCAAAACCGGTCTTTCCTCTAACTTGAAAAGATGCTGGTTCTTGGCCCTTTCAAATTACGAGAATTTGCTCACTTCCGACATCATCGACTTGATGACAACTACCGTAGATCCAATGTTCGAGAACCCAATGGCCAGTCTCACCAACAAGACCATCGAATGTCTCTTCATCACTTCTTATCTCAATAAGACTCTTTGTGAAAAACTGATTCCCGTCTTGGAATCTTCACGTCTTTACACGAAACTCAACGAAGTGCAATTGAAATGGTGGATCAAACTGTTGATCTCGTACTATCCAAACTTGTCTTGTGGTCTTCCAGTCTTGTTTGCTACTCTTTCCCCACAAATTCCAATCACTTTAAGAAGAAACCTGTTAAAAGATCTTTCCGTACAACTTTCTTCTAACAAAGCCACACTTCTCATTGAAGGTCTTCATTCCTTGGATTTCGAGATCGATATCGGGTCAATGAGTAATTTACTCAACACCATCACCCAATCGTCTCCTCTGTCCGAAAGACCTTTCATTTTGGCCCAATTGATCGATATTGCTCATGATCCTAAATATCGTATCAAAGGCTCGTGGATTGGTCTTTGTCAAAGACTGGCAGTTGATCCTGGATCGGTAGTTTCTCAATACACCGACGTCATCCTCAAACAAGGTGACATCGCTTCCTTGACTACCATTCTGTTCATCTCTCCTCTGACTATAACTACTCAAATAGTACTGAGATTACAAGAGACTCTCAACTTGAATGCCCAATTTGACCAGCTCGACCTGAACCTGCTCAAAATTTGGTCTCTGCCAGAGTCGGACCAACCTGTCATTGACGTCACCAACAAGGTCAAACAGGTGGAAGATAAGAACTCCAAAGATTATGCCACCAAAAAATGGGAGGAATCGGTCAGATCTAATGTAGCCAAGAAGAAGACCACGGTCAAGAAATTGTCGAAAGAAGAACAAGAACAACTCGAGAAGGAGAAACTCATAAGGACTCAAGTTCAAAGTGTTTGTGATTCCCTGAAAGAGTCTCTTCAACTTATCGATTCCCTTACTAAACAACTGATAACGGTTGATAATGGACAAAATGTCTGGTTCCCAGTCCTGGTGCAACTCTTATTGGATGTCATGAAATCTCAATATGGGGTGCTCATCAACGACTTGGCCATCCAGGTGTTCTTGAACATGTCAACTTTACTCAGTTCAAGATTGGACAATATCCGTAAATTCATTGGTGTAGCCACTTTGAGAGTATTGAAGATCAAATTACAAGACTCTTTGGAGGAAGAGCCTTTACTCGAACTTATTTCTCGTGTTCTCTTCAGAATCAAGTTCTTGAGTGTCCAAAAACCATTGGATCCTCTTTCCTTACTGTACTTGTTACCCCTTTTGATCGAGTTGTTATATCGTGGTAAATCCGTGGCTTTGAAGAACCTGAAAAAGCCAATGGTAAAGACGGAATTTGTCCAAGAAGACCCAGAAGAAGAACATCTTTTGTTAGCCATTGAAATCATCTCCACTCATCTGGACTTATTCCAAGACGAAACCATTCCTCGTCATGACATTTTACTGGTGTTGTTGGACTTGATGAAATTACCTCTGAAACTGAAGTTGAGCAAAGAGTGTTTCACCTTGATGGGTCAAAACATCTCTATCAATATCTCTTCTCTGGATTTGAAACTTATCGTCAGTCATTCCATTGCCCCAGAAATCTTTGTAAGATCGACGGTCTTGGAGACCTTGGATGCCGAGTTTGAACTTGGTTACTTCCCCGAGATTTGGATCGCTGTCCACGACAACGACTCCAATTGTGCTCAATTGGCTGCCACCATTTGGGAGGAGAACCAATTGCAACTCACCGACTCTGTCATTGAAGATTTGATTGCCTTCTTGGGTGTCTCCGACGGTGGTATCAGATTATCTGTAGCCAAAGCCTTGTCGACAGCCATCATTCATCTCACCAAATCGGACTCCCAAATCTTCAACTCCAGCTTGGATCTGTTGATTTCCTTCTACGATTCCAAACTGAAACCTCCACCTCCTCAATTGGATCTGTTTGGCTTGGTCATCAAATCCAACGACACCAAGGATTGTTGGCAAGAAAGAAGTGGTGTAGCCTTGACCGTCAAGCATCTCGCTTCCTTGTTTACTGAAGAATCCACCACCAGTAAATTCTTCGGCTTCTTGGTCTCCGGTGACGAGCCTCTGCTTGCCGATAAGGAACCAACTGTAAGACAAGAACTTTTGGAAGCCGGTACCGAAGTCATCTCAGTAGCTCACCAATTCATGGAACTGTTGATTCCTCTCTTTGAACAAGTGCTTTCCGCCAAAGACTTGGGTACCAAAACGCAAGATCAAGTCAAGGAATCTGTCATCATTTTGTACGGTTCTTTAGCTCAATACTTGTCGTCCTCCGATCCAAGATTGGAAAGAGTCGTCTCCAAATTGATCAGCACTTTAGATACTCCCTCTGAAGATGTTCAATTTGCCGTCTCGGAATGTTTGGCTCCCTTGGTCAAACTCTTCAAACCAAAAGTCAGAGCTCTCATGGACGACTTGTTCACCAAATTGTTCGACTCCAAATCCCTTGCCCAAAGAAGAGGTGCCCTGTACGGTATTGCCGGTTTGGTGAAAGGTTCCGGTTTGGTCCTGTTGAGTGATTATGACGTAATTCGTAACTTACTTCTGGCTTCTGAAGATTCCAAGAAGAAGGAAAGTGTCAGTTTCGCCATTGAATGTCTCTCGCAAAGTCTTGGTCCTCTCTTCGAACCTTATGTTCTTGAAGTCTTACCGATCATCTTGAAACAATTGGGTGATCATAATAAAGAGGTCCGTGAAGCTACTGATTATGCCACTAGAATGATCATGAAACATACAACCTCGTACGGTGTCAAGAAGTTAATCCCTCTTGCCATCTCCAATTTAGATGACATTCTGTGGCGTACCAAGAGAGGTTCCGTCGACTTATTGGGTTCCATGGCTTATCTTGATCCTGCCCAATTGTCTTCTTCTTTATCAACCATCGTTCCAGAGATTGTCGCTGTCTTGAACGATTCCCATAAAGAAGTCCGTAAATCTGCTGATCTGGCTTTGAAGAGATTCGGTGAGGTCATCAGAAACCCTGAAATCCAGGCCTTGGTTCCAACCTTAATCCAAGCCATTGGTGACCCTACTAAACACACCGATGAAGCTTTGGAACTGTTGATTAACACCCAATTCGTCCATTACATCGACGGACCTTCCTTGGCTCTTATCATCCATGTCATTCATCGTGGTATGCATGACAGATCCGCTTCCACTAGACGTAAAGCTTGTCAAATCGTCGGTAATATGGCCATTCTTGTCGACACCAAAGACTTGGTCACTTACTTGCCTGATTTGGTAGCCGAATTGGAAGTCTCTATGGTCGACCCAGTACCTCAAACAAGAGCCACTCTGGCAAGACTGTTGGGTTCTTTGGTTGAGAAATTGGGAGAAGATCAATTCCCAGATCTTATCGACAAGTTGTTGAACACCTTACAAGACGAGTCCAAACCTGGAGACAGATTGGGTTCTGCTCAAGCCTTGTCCGAGATTATCAGTGCCCTTGGTACTTCCAAATTGGAAGAAATGTTACCAAAGATCTTATCTGAAGCCTCGAGTCAAATCTCTTATGTCAGTGCAGGTTTCATGCCTTTATTGTTGTTCCTTCCCGTTTGTTTCGGTGCCCAATTCTCGAGTTACTTGGATAAAGTCATTCCTGTCATTTTAGAAGGTTTGGCAAGAGACGAAGAAATCAGAGAAACTGCTTTGAAACTGGCAAGATTGATCGTCAAGAATTACGCAACCAAGGCTGTCGATTTGTTGTTACCAGAGTTGGAACGTGGTTTATCCGATTGGAACCATCGTATCCGTCTCTCTTCTGTCGAGCTTACCGGAGAATTGTTATTCCAAATCACTGGTATCTCCGGTAAGACGGAAGTCACCGAAGACCAAATCGAAAGTAACACCATTGGTCAAACCCTTATTCAAGTCCTTGGACAAGAAAGAAGAGACTCCGTCTTGGCCTCCTTGTTCGTCTGTAGACAAGACACCAGTGGTTTGGTACGTAATGCTACCGTCGATATCTGGAAGGCCCTCGTTGCCAATACTCCAAAGACCGTCAAAGAGATCTTACCCTCCCTTACCACTCTTATCATTCGTCGTTTGGCTTCTTCCGATGGTGCTCAAAGATCCATTGCTGCTCAAACCTTGGGTGAAATGGTTAGACGTGTCGGTGGTAATGCCTTACCTCTGTTGTTACCAACTTTGGAAGCTCAATTGGCTACTAGTGACACAGATGCTAAACAAGGTATTTGTTTCGCTGTCAAAGAACTTATCGAGTCTTCCTCTACTGACGTGGTTAAAGAATATCAACCTCGTTTCGTTGGTATCGTTCGTGATGCTCTTGTCGATTCCGATGAAGAAGTCAGAGAAGCTGCTGCTTCCCTGTTCGATGTCCTTCAAGATGCCATTGGTAACGCTGCCATCGATGAGGTCATTCCACTGTTATTGAACATGTTGAAGACTTCCGATTCCGACAATGCCTTACTTGCCTTACAAGATATCATGTCCACCAAATCCGAGGTGATCTTCCCGATCTTGATCCCAACGTTGATTCTGCCTCCTTTATCGGCTTTCAATGCCAATGCTTTGGCTTCCTTGGCTCAAGTCGCCGGTACGGCCTTGTATAAACGTCTCTCTGTCATCATCAATGCCTTCGTCGATAGACTTCTTACGAAGAGTGACGACGACGAGGAAATTAAACATTCCTTCGATGACGTCTTGTTGAGTGTTGAAGATGAAGGTTTACATCCTTTGTTACAACAAATCTTGGCCTTGATGAAACATGAAGACTACAACAAACGTCTCATCATCACGGAAAGACTCTCGAATTTCTTCCAGAAGACAACTTTGGATTATTCCATCTATACACAAGATGTCGTTATGCATTGTATTACCTCTCTTGACGACAAGGACCCACAAATGGTGAAGGCTTCCTTCGAAGCTTTGACCGACTTGGTCAAGAAACAACGTAAGGAATCCTTGGAGAAATTGGTCAAACCTGCTCGTCAATCCTTGGCTATGACCGGTACTCCAGGCCAAGACCTTGCTGCCTTCTGCTTACCAAAGGGTCCTAACTGTATCTTACCTATCTTCTTGCATGGTTTGATGTACGGTAATCTGGAACAAAGAGAATTGTCTGCCTTGGCCATTGCCGATATTGTCGAAAAGACTCCAGCTGCCAATTTGAAACCTTTCGTCACTGTCATTGTAGGTCCATTGATCAGAGTCATTGGTGAAAGATTCTCTGGTGATGTCAAGGCTCTGATCTTATTGGCTCTTAACGTTCTCTTCTCAAAGATTCCTCAATTGTTGAGACCTTTCGTCCCACAATTACAAAGAACCTTTGTCAAATCTCTTTCGGATCCTACTAATGATACCTTGAGATTGAGAGCTGCTAAACTGTTGGGTACCTTAATCGAATACCAAGCCAGAGTCGATCCTTTGGTCAACGAATTGGTTGGTGGTTGTAAACAACTGACGGATTCCGGTGTTAGAACGGCCATGTTGAAGGCTCTTCTTGAAGTCGTCAATAGAGCTGGTCTGAAGATGAGTGAACTGTCCAAGAACAACGTTATGGATTTGGTCGAACAAGAAATGGCTGGAGCTGATGAAAAGATGGCCGTAGCTTATGCTAGATTGGTAGGAACCTTATCCAAGATCTTAACTACCGAAGAGCTGACTAACGTCTTGAAACTGAAGGTTCTTCACACCGATTTGAATGACCTGAATTTCGCCATCTTGACCCTCAATCTGTTTTTGAAAGACGCTCCTCATCATGTCTTCAATACCGGATTACTGCAACAAATTGGTGACTTCATCGACAAATGTTGTCAATCTTCCACTCCGTTCATCTCCGATAACGGTATCATCTCAAGTGCCAAGCTCCTCCTTCTTCATGGCCAAACCAAATCTCCATTCAGTACCGAATCCGAGACCCAGTTTGACATCCCAGAAGACACTCTTCAAACCTTGATCAACACTTTGGCTACTTGCATGTGTAAACCAGTGTCGAATTCTCTTGATACAAGAAGATTGGCTCTCGTCACTGTAAGAACCTTGGCAAGATTCCAATTCGAAACCGTCATCAAACCTTACATTGACATCCTTGCCCCTTGCGTCTTTTCCTGTGTTAGAGACATGATTATTCCGATTAAATTGGCTGCCGAAAAGGCTTATTTACTGGTCTTCCAACTTGTCGAAGATCAAAGTTTGACCTTGTTCAACGAATGGTTCAACTCGGTGCAATCTCTGGGCTCGGTCACGTCCATCACTGGTCAAACCATCCAATTGAGATCGATAGGCGATTACACAAAGAGAGTAGGTGTAAGATTGGCTACAGTGGAAAGAGAAAGAATCTCGGCCGGTGGAGATGCCGAACAAATGTTCAGTGACAGATTCGAAGACGAAAAGGAAATCTGGGCCGTCGGTGGTGTAGACTTAGTAGAGTAAAATTACAAGCAAATATTTATATTAATTATTTTGGTTGATTTTGAGTAGAGCCTTGTTGTAAATGATGGGTCATTTGTTGAGGTTGTAAGGAAGGTTGTTGTTGTTGTGGTTGTAGTTGTTGTTGTTGGGGCTGTTGTTGCAGTTGTTGTTGCAGTTGTTGACCATATTGTTGCCCACCATATTGAAGAGGCTGAACAGGTTGGAATTGCCTGTAATAATTATAATACTGTTGTACATATTCCTGCTGTTGAGGCAGAAGGGACAGATATTGTTGTTGTTGTTGTGGTTGTTGAGGTTGTTGTTGATAATACAGAGGTAAAGGCCTTTGAGTGGTTACCGAAGGGGAGAACCTTTGCTGTTGTTGCAGCAGCAGTTGTTGGTAGTACGATTGGGTGTATTGGGGTTGCAGTTGTTGTTGCAGTTGTTGTTGATAGTAGGGATTATATTGGGCATAACCTTGGTACGGCTGTTGGTGGGGGATAGGAGGAGGTAACTCGTTGTTGAAATAAGCCTCGTCGTCCTTCTTCCTCTTGTACAGCCGTTTTTTTTTCTTGGCCTCTTCATCGGATAACACTTTCAGATTGTTATGTGGAAGAAGATTCTCTTGATAAAATTGTTTGATGTCTCTAACAAACAATGGGTACAAAGAGTCGTAAATTCCTTCTGCATGTGCCAATTCGACGGCTCTATCGAATGGAATCCAGACCCCCTTTAAATTCATAGCCCCGATTTTCACAACATATCTCATTTTTTCCCCCTTAAGTATCCCGTCTCGACGCCCTCTCGTCATCCCTACAACATTGAGAAGCTTGGTTCCATTGATAAAATCAGTGTCTTCTCTTCGCGATACTGGCACCCCACGCACCTCAACTTGATAACATATAGTATTCTCATCCTCCCAAAACGTCGTCGATAACTTCGCTAACCTTCTCATCCCCTCATTATCTTCATTAGTACTGTTATTCATCTCTCTCTCTCAAGACTCTTCTTCTCTCTCTAAACTCTTTACTTCTATACTTTTTTTATTTTTTTTATTTTTTTTTTTTTTTATGTTTCTTCCCTTGGTCTCTTCTTGAACGATCCGCGCAATGCTCTTCCTTAATTACTTGATATTCTTACATTTTTCTCACATAATAAGATTTAATCCTGCGTGCGCTAAATAACCTTAAAAAATTTTCTACCATTTGCATGTGTCCAAAACAACATTCCTCCACCAACTTTTATTCCCCCTTAATCCACGGTCTCCTCCATTTTCTTCATTTCACTCATTCCCAAATTCACCTGCTCTCTAATTCTTTCTCTTTTTTTCAAAACCACCAATTCCCTTTGTTTTTTTCCCCCCTCCTCTTATCTCCTCCCCTTTCTCCTTTTTTTTCTCGCTTCTGCTGTATAATTACTTTTCTTTTTTCATTTCTCCTTTTTCGTTTCTTAGCTAAGCCAACTCCGCCTTGAATTTGGCAGGACAAAAACACCACTAAATTTTAACCCCTTGTGCTTGGTGGTCGCGCATTTCCGTAACTATCTCTCGTTAATGAACCAACTTGCTTCGCAACCTGCCTCCTTATTCTTCATTTGTAAAATCCCCATCCACTGGTCCACACATGCTCTCCCCTGTACTATAACGCACAGATCTTGCATCGGTGATCTCTCGCTTACTTTTTTTTCTAGAAGCTCATACATTTTTTCCACTCACACGTACTTAAACAAAGAGAAAAAAAAAAAACAGCACAAAGCACGAAAAAATTAATATAACCTATATAAACTCATCTTCTCTTCAAGAGACCACCCAATTTATTAGTTTTCAGTAAATCTTCCAGGGTTCCCGATCTGCTACTAGTAACAGACTTGGACGAATCGTAAGTGTTGGTTCTTTGTAGAATCTCCTGAGACGAGTGGTTACTCTCGGCATTGGATAAAATAGAAGTAATGGATCCTCTCTTCTCGAACTTACCTGAAGTTCCCGGAATATCCAACTTGCCGAAAATTCCCCGTGGTTTGGAGCTCATACTACGTGGATTACTAGGTTTGATCTCCAAATTACGAAGTAATTCGGCCTTTTCAATCTCAAACTTCTGTGAAATATCCAACGCATTCAGTGCCCTCACTGTCAACTTCATATCTCCTGCTAAAGCTCCAATCTCGTAGATGAACTCCAAAATAATATCTCCACATGGAGCTCCATTCAGCTCGGTCAATTGTCCTAATGTCGGCCATGACAGGTCGATATTACTAAGTTTGGATCCAAAAGATGAAGATTGAGATGGCTTCTTACTTTGAGCATTGCTAGCCAGTGGTGTACTTCCCGCACTACTGCTCTTCTTGAAAGGATCAACCATCGACATCGGATCAGAAGAAAGTGATTCCTTATGTGGTTTCTTGACCAACCCAATTCCAACGGCTATACCATCGGAAGATGTGGAATCATCACTTCCAACCTCCTCCTTACCATGGTCATCGTCAGAAGGCGATTTGTACCGAGGATCACCTTCTTCAATCTCTTCTTCCAAAGGCGTCGTCTCAAGAGGTGACCCAACAGGTACCTGTTTAGATCCAAGTGATGAACTTCCTCCAGAACTATCACTCTTCTTACGTCCACTATCGACACTGTCCTTTCTATTCTTACTGATCTTCTTCAAAATCTTGACATCCAAAATACCATCGTTGAATTTGGTCAAGAAATCCGCCATCCCACTCAATGCCATCACCGGTGGTGGCACTCTTCCTTGTGCAACATACCGCGACGTTATAGAATCTGCCTCGGCAATGATCAGATTCTCCTTGTTTCCAATGATCGAATACAAGATCTCCAAAATCAAATCATACAACAACGGCAATTCGTAGAACTTGGAAATCAAAATCACATCCAAAGTCGTCGGAACAATAGCCCATTTACTTCCCACCTGTCCAGTCGACAAAAATTCCAGAAACAGTTGAACAGTAGTAGTGGTGAAAGGCAAGTAGATGACTCTAGGCAAAAGTAACAGATCCATCTTAAAGGAGTCAGTATCAAGTTGTTCGGCAACATACTTGGTAGAAACCTTATTAGATACAAGTGAAGCATGTGCATCGGAAGTACCTCTGGAACCCTTCGAGCTTGGTCTCGAAACCGATCTTCTTCTCGATCCTTCCTCTTCTCCTCTTCTTTCCAAAGCCGATAACGGTTGTAAACCTCCTGAAATGGATCCCCTTGGTGAAGAACTACTACTCGACGTGTGTTTCAATTGCGTCATCTTTGGGTTGGACAACACTGGAGCTGGTTCCGTAGGTTGAGGCTTTCTTGGTGGAAGTGTAGTTTCTGTCAGCGTTGTCGAATGAGACGAGGTCACTGAAAGTTTTCTTGGGGTTTCATTCAGTGGGGTATTAATCGAGATCGAACTCACACTAGCAGCACTCTTATCTTGGAATGGTAATCTGAAATGAGGCGACTCTTCGTCATCTGGCAGTGGGATACTCTTTGCTTCATCGGGATTCAAGATCGATTCGCCCGGATTCGATTTCTCGAAATTGTCCACTGCTCTCACATAACCCTTCGAAATCAACATCTCAAAGCATCTACCCCATCTCTTTCTACATAACATCGATGGAATAGCAACACTTTCACCATCGGCACTTACGAATTCAAAGTCCGATAAGTAATCTCCGAATCTTCCAAAGGCATTTCTACCCAACGTCACCGCATACGGTGGGAAGACCGACTTGATAGCCGTCATCTGTGCCTGTGGTGCCACATATTTGGAATACTCAATAAACGTCTTTTCATTCAAAGCCAGTTCTGGCGTTTGTGAAGGTTGAGAATCCAGTTCATCAACCTGATAATAAGAGCTTCCCGAAACGTTAACAAAAGGCAAGGCAATTGTCATGAAATGGCCGAAATATTGGACACTTGCCGGCGTCTCCTTAGCCTCATAATCTCCCAATAATAAAAGTCTATGATGTGATGTCCATACATAACCCCTTGTTATCTTATGACTATTCAATTCGTGATCACAAAACAGCCTTAAAGTAGACCATCTTCCAGTTGGCATGTGATATAAGAAGATGGAGATCTTGGTCTCGTCCTTTTCAAAGCCCATAACAATCAAATGATCTCCAAAACAACCCATGTTGGCATATTCCAATCTGTACGGAACAGTCAAATACTTTGTATAGAGATCCATGGTAATAGGTAATCTTTCCGATGGCGATTTCATCTCAAACGACACGTCAATTAATGGGTTCATTGTCTCTGGCAGATCTTCTCCCAATTTCGTATAGGCTATCAACTGTCTATGATCTCCACCATCTGCAGTTGGTGGATAGTAAACAGCCAAAGCACTATCCGCACAATTCGTATTCACCACCTTTTTCTGGGTCTTCTGGGTCATATTCGGTAAGGTGATCTTCAATTCTTCTATTGGAATTATCTTCTTGACTTCGCCGAGCCATTTGCCATCTACCATGTCAAAAAAATCGAATTCAGGCACATTAACATCATTCACCGACCGACCTCCATTGATCAACACTCCCGCATGTGTCGTATTGGTGAAACAGGAACTCGAATCCACGAACATAATACTATGACCGAATCTGGTTTTATTTCTGGCACTGCCGTCACACAAACATTTCCATTCTTCTTTCAACGAATCGTATCTCCACAAATCGCTCAAGGGCTCCAATTTTCCTGTCGAGGGATTCAATCCAAGACCCCCATAAAGATAAATGTCTCCATTGAACGAGTCAATGGCATGGAATAACCGCGCCCGGGGCTTAATGTCATCCACACATTTGGCTCTCGTCCATACTCTTTCATTGAGATCCAATTCGAACAATTCGGCACTCAAATATGGCACCAAATCAACATCGCTGCCTCCCAAGGCTTTGTTCAACTCCTCTTCGATCTTCTTCATCGTCACCGTGGAGACATCAATTCCAATAGTAACTCCTCCATGACAATAAAGCCGACTGTGTGCTATACAGGTAGCAGCCCCAGTACGGATCTTAAGATTCAATCGATCATCCTCATCCTCCGTAGGACAATTCACAGAATAACATTTGTTAGAAGATGGGTTCAATGGCGCCATTCTTCCGTCTGCTATTTAATCCCCAATATCAATTAGCCGCTGTATTTTTTTATAACAATCCGCTTTTTTTTTTCTCCTCTCCTTACTTTGGGTGTATTTGTAAGTATGGACACTACTAGAATCTGCAGTGTGAGATTTAAATTAGTGGAGGAAAAGAAGGGAAGGAAAAAAGAAGTGAGAAAAATAGTGCGAAAAAGAGAAATACAGTGAGACAAAGAGAGAGAAAAAGAGTAAGAAATAAAGTGAGGGAAAAAGTGAGAGAAAAAGACTCAGAAATAAGTGAGAGAAAGAGAAAGAGAAAGAGAAAGAGAAAAACTGAGAGAAAAGTGAGAGAAAGAGAAAGTGAGAGAAAGAAAAAGAGCGAAAATACAATGCACAGAACATGCATGAAAAAAGGGGTTACCTTAAGAGCCTATACAAATCTTCTAATTGTCCCTTCAACGACAGATAATACCTTTCATCTTCATTTGTATCAAATTCCACATTCTGTTCCAATGACTTCCACATTTCCAACTCCGTGTTATCAGCAATGGAAGATAACTGTACCGTAGGATTCTCTTGTGCTCTCATTGTTCTTGGAGCTATTTCGGCACAAGATATCGTAGTCTTTGTATTTAATGGCAGTATAATGGAATTTGCTGCAGGTGAAAGTGACGGTTGTGGTATACTGAACTGTTGCTCAATAATCTCTACTTTGTACCGAAGTTTCACCATCGACCATACGGAATGGAATGTACGTAATACATCTGTTAATCCATACGATTTGTCGAACCAATAATTCAACAAATGTTGTAATGTACTTTCAATGGTATATACCTTCAACAGAACATCTCCCAGCTCTGCTGTATTGTTCTTCAAATTTACAACCAATATAGTCGCCAAAAGAATCAATTCCTCCACGGGAAGGTAGTTCTTCAATTCCCAATTGAATCGAGTCAAGTTTTGGTTGTCACAAATCAGGATAAATTGGTGGAGTAAATGGAGTAAACTCGGAAGCAAATTACTACTCAAGTCGTTGTAATTGTACGTAGGAGAGTCCAATTGGGAGGTGACGTTCAAATTGACGAGCATCAACTGAAGTTTGAGATTGTCGTATTGGGAATCGTTGAAGTTGACTTGGTTTCCCACCAGATAAAATTTATCGTGTCTGTTTTGATTGAGTACAGCATCGGGAGTTCGTAAGATGGCGAGTTGTAATTTGATCAAGATTTTATCGGCAAGAGAATTGAGAACCAATTTGGCATAGTTGATGAAAGTAAGTTGTTCATTCAAGTACTGAAGATCCAGAGGAGTCAGAAATTGTGAAAGACGACATTGGATCAGTTTCTCGGTATTTTGTAAAGAAATGACAGAAGAATAACAAAAGATGTAAAGATCGTTGATTTTACATTTCAAGTTGTTGATTCCATTGTCACTGATAGAAGCATTGAGACCTTGTGAAAGAGAGTTCAACTCGTTTTGAAGGAGATAATACCGGAATTTCGAGTTCAGAAAGCAGATGGAGTAATTGGAAAAATTACTCCCGACATCCAATTCCGAGTTTAGCATAGGAAACAACAGATCGGAATTCTCCACAGGCAAAGAAGTATCGAATTGGTGTAAGTGAATTTGAGCTGGTAATTGTTGATAACTCGAAACCAAATCATCCAACTTGAAAATCTGCCACCAAAGAAATCTTTTCAATTGTACTAATTGTCTATTATTGGAATTTGTACCATGAATAACTGGATCATGGTCCAACTTATAATATTGCAGGGATCTTATCAACTTTGAAACCTCCAATAATATGGACATCTGTGAATGGTCACAAAATGACAACCATAGCACGTTGACCTGAAAACCTAACATCGACACATTATTAATCATAATATCATTGAGGATCTTGAAGTTGTACTGGTATTGTTCGTATTCACTTTGAGTCTCCATTTCCACTGGATAACTCTTACCATACAAATCAGCGATCAGTGAAGTGAACAATGTCACATTCAATATCCAAAGAAATTGGTATAATGAGTCGATATTATCAAACTTTTCAAACTTGGTCTTATGATGATAAAGCAGAAGCACGTTCTCATTCAAGTACAATTCACACCCCCAAAATGCCTCCACTTGTTCCTTAAATGACATGATATCAAGTAATGGACATACAGGGTTGATGGAAGTGATATATATCATCATCAACTCATCGACTCTTTCCTTTGAAGGAAGAGTCTGAAGTACTGACTCCAATAATAGCACAGCTTTAGGCAGTTTCTCTACCGGCTCAGACATCACTGTCGGTAAAGTAGACTCCGTAATCGGTGACGATCCAGGTATGTTGTCCTCTTCTTCCGTCTCAAGCCCAGGACTTGAATCTAAAATCGCTTCCTCTTCTACTTCCTCTTCTACTTCCTCTTCTTCTACTTCCTCTTCCTCTACAACTAAAGCTTCTTTTCCAAGCTTCTTTTCCTTCTCCAAGTTCAACAGATCAAGATCGTAGTCCTCCTTTTGTTTAAGATTCTTAAGCTTGTCATTAATAAAATACTGACAGGTCAAGTTGTTCTTCAAACAATGCTCACAAGTATCTCCTCTACTACACTTGATCTTCCTTTGATGACAAGGAATACAAGATAAAATCTTCCGTTGCCTTACCTTCTGGATCTTGTACACTTTCCCATCATTCAAAACTAAAGATTTTTTCTTCAAAGTCTTGTTCAAAACCAGACTATTCTCCGTCATAACCTTAAACTCCGTCTGTCAACTGTAGGATTTAAGATAATTTTTTTTTCTTTTTCTTTTCTTTTCGTAATCGCCGAAGAAAAAAATCAGGGGGAGGGGTAGGCTAGGAGGGGTACAAAAAAAAAGATAAAGAAACAGAAAAAAATGCATGCCATGTAAGTATTATATAAAAATGTGTCTATTCTGAACTATCCAGTTGTTCTTTTTTAACTGGAGGAAGTTGATCTATACATCTCAAGCCATGATCTTCGATGAAGAGTGTAATGAATAAAGAGAACAGCATGAAGGGGAACCACATGTAGAAGATGTTCTTGATCAGAGTCATGTAGTATTCCTTAACGTAGGCCACTTCCAGATGTGGCAAATTGTCGATGGTGATCTTTGAGTAAAGATTGTCTTTGATGTAAGCGACTGTCGATTGTGATAATTTGTCCGAGGAGCGGACTTCTCTAAGTAAAGTGTTGGAGTAGACTAAGGAGCAGAAGGCCAACCCCATTGCACCCCCGAGAGATCTGACAACGTTACGAGTTGAAATGACGACAGATCTATCGGCAAGTCTTGCGTGACTTTGAGCCAGAACCATAGTTGGTTGGAATATTCCTCCATTACCTGCTCCGATAATGATTAACATAACGGCACAAACTCCTGGATTAGTGTAAGGAGTCCATAATTGGAGTAAACCAGACCCCAACGTGGTGAGAACATAAGCAGCTCTAACTAACCAAATATAATGTCCCGTTCTACTCATGATCTGTCCCGAAATAATACTCGAAACGGACTGAGTGAGTAACATAGCCATGGTGAAACAAGCCGTCGTAATCGCTGTGTATCCCCTTACAATTTCGAAGTAATAGGCATAAAAATAGGGCATACTGAAGAAACAGAACCCAAAGAGCCAACTCTGAAGGAAAATTATAGATAACGATCTGTTTTTGAACAATCGAAGTGGAATCATAGGCAATTTAGCAAATTTCCACTCGATGATCATGAAAATTACCAAAAGAAGAAATCCAATGATCAACATGGAAATCACCATTGGACTATCCCAGGCATAAGTATTACCTCCTCCGTTCAATGGAATCAACAACAAGATCAATCCCGAAGTACTGAAGAAGAACCCGACATAATCAATGGTCTTTATCTTTTCCATCTTTGAAATAGGGGATTTGGCTCCGGGTACAATGTAATAAATAACCAGAGCCCCCACTACAAAGAAGGGCACTAAAGTATGATAGAAGTTTCTCCATGTGGAATGAGTAATGAAAGCAGCACAAATAAATGGACCCAAACTATTACCCAACCCGACAAATGCACCAATAATACCTTGGTACTTACCCCTATTTTGTAACGTTGTGACATCAGAGACAATTACCATAGATAAACTCGTAACCCCTCCCGATCCAATACCACAAATAGCTCTGAAAACGTACAACATCACACCATTGACCGAGAATCCACATGCCAATTCACCTATCAGAAGGACAATTAACATGCCGATCATCGTGGGTTTCCTACCGAAAATATCGGCTAGTCTTCCAAAAAGAACTTGGAAGACGGTATTCGCTATTAAATTAGCGGTGCCTCGCCCAAGAGATCGTTCGCTCCGCATTTAAGGAAGCGGCAATCTCAGGTAACAGCACAGTGACTCCACTCTGATCGACAAAGGCAAAGAAAATCAGAGCAGACATCCCTAAAAGTACCGTCACCAATTTCTTCCCCTCCAACTGATTCAAATGAGCATCACTCAACTTCTCATCAAGCTTCTTACTCTCCTTCACCTGAAGCTCAGCCGCAGGCAGATCTGCTGCAAGGGCTACAGGGTCCTCGCCAACCATCTCTGGGTGCTCGTTTATTTTTTCTTCTTGATCTTGTGACATCGGCTCCGTACTTTTTTTCTCTACTCTATGAAGCCGTACTAAGGAATCTTATCGTACTTTTATATAGGGAGAAGAAAAAAAAAGCTTAATTTTAGGCCTACATATTAAAAGGGTGCATCGAACTTAAATGACTCAAAAATCCCAATTGCTATTGTTAATTCTCGCTTCCGAACTTTCAAATCGATGACCCCAACCTGTTCTACTCCACAGTTGACACCTGATCTTTCATCACTAACTCCATACCTCGGCTCCTTCCCTCTATCATCACCCCTCTCTCTCTCTAATCCCTCAATTCCCCGACTTTTTCGTCTCCCCCTGAACCTCGGAAATTGTCCCTCCCCCTGCCGATCTTTGATAAGAAGAAGGGACAATAGATAAGAAAATACCTAAAATACCTCACCTCAAGATGTATAAGTAACGGGGAACTTAAGGTATTTGGGAGCTTATTAGTAATGTTCAAGGTCTGGGAAGAGTGTGGGATCGCGTCAGGTTGGTACGTCTACGACTTCCTTAATAGGAAATTTCTTATTTAGGTCATGAAACTTGTCAGACGTTAGCAGAGAGCTAGAGCTGGGTTCCAGTTGAGGCAAGTTGGAATAGCTACTGCTATTTCAACACAGTACACTCAAGCTAGTCTAATTTGCTGCATCCCTACTCCAATTCAACTCCACCCTAACTCACTTCCCTCTATCCCTTTCTTCTCTTACATTCCTCGTAATTTGCTATGTTTACAAAACAAAAAAAACATCACCTTTCCACCTCCCATACATCACACGAGAGATGGTACTTGAATCCATATCGCTCAATTTGATCCATGTTCTGGACCAGATCTTGGAAGAGACCTCCAAGATCTCGCAGACGGACTCCTTACTTAAGAATGGACGCAAATACAAAATGGTTGGTAATGGCTCCTTCGAAAGGGTACAAGAGAATGACAAGTTCCTTATAGTCGCTGAAAATTACTCTGAAATGCGCGAAAATTACTCTCTCATCTCCTCCTACCATATCCTCAAGTCTTTGGATGGTGATATATTCCAAGAATACCCCGAACTTTGTCTCGCCATAATGGGCGCGGCAAGGGAATTGGAGTTGAATAGATGGTATGACGTCAATATTTGTGTCACTTCGCTCAAAGAAGCCTGTTATAATCCCCTTTCCCTCAAATCAGAGGCTCTCGAATTCGCCAAATCAATCACAAGAACCCACATCAATAACGGCTTACTCATTTTATGTGCCCTTAAAATCAACTTCTTCCATACCGACCACACACTGTCCAAGAAGATCGAAGGAACCTGTCTCCGACAATTGATCGAGAATTTCTTGGGCATCGAAGCCCTAGATTCCGTCCCAGTATACAATGCCATCCGTTGTGTTAGTCATTGGGCCAGCACTAAAGGAATTCTCTGGAAATTGGACTTACGAGGCTTGTATCTGGACCATGAATTACAGATGCGTTTCAGAAACTTCCCCGATCCTCCACCCATTTTCAAACAAAGCCTCTATGAGAGATACCCGGCAGGAACCTCCAAGTACTCCTTAGCAAGAAAATGCTTGTTTCTGATCGCTGAATCTCCTTACGGCAAATTACTCCCCCTCTCTTTGGACATCCATTGGTTTGCCCGTCTCTGTCTGGACATCGAAAATGACCCTTGTAAATACCATCTCCGTGCACCTTCCAAAGACCTCTCCCAATTCCCGGTCAACTTAACGAAACTCGACCCGGTAGATGACATCATGACTTACTGTGCCGCAATTATGCACGCTGCAAACGGAACAATAGGAAAGGCCTTGATCGGGTCCTCCAAATTCCCAAAGAAGGTCTTGGTCAAATCCCACCCAATGTTCATCGAAACAAAACGCATCAACGTCGAACTCAACAACAACAAATCAGCTACAGTCCCATCCTTGGGCGACAAAAGCTTCCACGCAAAAGTGTTTAAAGAATTTTTATAATATACACAATTCTTCTGCTGCCTACTCCTCCTCGTCAGCGGCCTCTGCCTCTTTCTCTTCCTCTTCCTCTCCCTCCAGCTCCTCTTCATGCTCAATATAATTAATCGGATCAAACTTCGATCTCGCATTGTCTCTCTTGATCAGTTCTGTTGTTGTTGGTTCTCTCAAACTCAACTCGATTCTATCAATAGTGTTTTCCTTAACGATCTTCTCCAAAGCTGGAGTTACACGTCTTCTCTTCAAGTCAATTCTTCCACTGATAGCAGAGAAATACACCGTCGAAGTCTTCTCATCAAAAGTAACAGCCAACTCTTTCTCGTTCTCGAATCTCTTGAAGGCCATATCATAATCTCTGAAATGATCAAATTGATACTTCTTCAATGGCTCATCCAATAACGAAGCCTCATCAATTGGAATGTTCTCCTTTGTACTCTCGAGTTGTTCCTTGACCTCCTTCGAGTCCTCGTTAGAGGTACTGAAAAGACTGACCCATTCCTCTCCATGCTCGGTATTCACAGGTCTGAAAAGTGCCGTCTCAAACTTCTCCGGTAACTCGCCATTCTTGTATTGTCTGGCTACCGAGGCACTACCATTGAACTTCACACTGATGAAATTCTTATCTATAACAGAAACATCTGGTAAACAGTTCCAAATCTTCTTCAGTCTCAAATTCTTCTTCGTCGGATGTCTCAAGTCCTTCAAACTTCCCTCTTGGACCTTCTCAAAGGTAGCCTCCACGGCACGAACTTGCAGCAGAGCATCCGTCTCTTCGTCCACCTTTCTCTTCTTCAGCAGTAATGTAGAGGTAGAAACATCACTAACAGCATCATTGACACTCGAAGGAGCTGGAGACCCGGTCTTACCGGCAATATATTGCGTTCTACGCAAGAAACTAACCAGCTGTTTACTCGACTGCTTGTAAACCTGTGGATCCGCCAACAACGCCAGGTCGTCAGGATGTAACTCGAACAAATTCTTCTCAACAGACATATACTTCTCATCATTACTCTCAATCAATCCAGGTACCTGCAACAAATTCAACTCCATCCCGAGCAGTCTGTCCTTCACTATCAAATTCTTGAAGTTATCCTTTCTAAACAGTGACGTCAATAACAGCGGATCCGTCATACTCCCACGAGCATCAAATGTAACGTATTTTAATAACTTTGGCGCACATGGTGGCAGTGGAAGATCATTGTGATATCGAACCTTACATATATAATCTTGTCTTTGCTCTTTAGACATAGTCACTATCCTCTTTCAATCTTTCCTTCAATCAATCTTGAACTTTTTTTTTTCAATCCTCACTTCTTCTTTTTTTGTTACATTATACACTACTACTCTAATCCATTATTCAACTCCTTCAATTGTTTTCTGGTCCCTGTTTTGACGATTACAGAGTCTGTATAATCGGTATCAATATAAGAAATTTGCGTTGAATGTGACGGGATCTCCGACTCCAAATCCTCCACCAACTTCTCTGGACTGAAATTCTTACTCATTTGTGATTCTTGAGCCCTTCCAATGATTCTTCCCCATGCCTTCTTCTTTTTCCTTATTGGAGAAGGAAGCTTAGGTAAGCTTGTACTTGGAGTGTCCTCCGTTACAGCTGACGTCATGTATTCTTTCAAAGTCCCCGGTTTAGACACGTCTCTCGGCAGATAAATACACCATTGGAGATCCAACAATTCCGGCAAAATTCCCTTCTCACTCGTCTCTATTAAATATGCGGCTGAAACAATAGGAACCCCCCATTTTTTACAAGCACTGATCTTATTCTTGGTGCTGGTAAGTCCCGCCTTATTGGAGTCTGAACAACAGATCACCTCTTTATGTGGATAAGTGAGTAATTTACCCGAAGATATCCCGATCATCGAAAGGTTGATCACCAATAAATCTCTCTTCTCATTAAGTGTCTCACAATACTCGAATCCTAATAATTGGATCAACTTGACCAAATGTAACAATTCAATCCCCGTAAACCCAGTAATACAAACCTTCTTATTGGTCTTCATCTGTCTGTGCTTGAACGGTTTCCCCCATCGATCATACTTCACCTCATTATAATGTAAACTCCTCTCAATAAACCATTCAGTAACGATCTTGACGTCATAATTATGAACCAAATCAACATACTTCTGTGGTAATTGACTAACTCCTACACTGGTGGGAATCAACAAATGAGTCACTTTCTTACTATCCCTCCGAAGATCCTTAATTATCTCTCCACTATGCGATTTTATCACCTTATCAAGTTTAGTCATCTGTGTCTCATCAAATCCAAAGATAACAAACCTTATCTCTCCAAACAACTCGGACTTCTCCTCCACCTGTTCAGGTAAATCCTCCTCCTCCACCACCTCATGCATCTCCTCCTTCTCTACATCCCAAGCTGTATCTCTCACTCCTGTCGTCTCACCCGCTTTCACCGAACCCATAATCGCGTTCCATACTTTACTTTCCGTCCTTGGCACTTTAATAGTCCGTTCCGAGTCATCCACCACCACCAAACTACGCTTGGCCTTGTTAAGTTGATCCCAGCAATTACACGCGCCTTCTCCGTAATTCGTCGAGTCGCGTTTCGTGATGTCATAGAAATCAAAATCCAATGCCGCTCCTCTCTTCACAGAGTCTAGAACCCATTGAGGATCCACCACTGGGATCCCCCATTCAACAGCCTTATCGAATCTCTTCCCCGACCGCTGGGTCGAGATCACACACGTGTTATTTATCGTGAGCGAGTCCGTCACCGTGCCCTCATACTCTTTGATCAGACGAATCGCCAGTCTCTTCTTCTGCGGGTCTTCAATCCTCGAAATACAGATATTGATCCCCTCAAAGACCGGCAAAAGTTGCAGAT
This sequence comes from Nakazawaea siamensis, assembly GCA_030569775.1. Lineage (NCBI taxonomy): Eukaryota > Fungi > Ascomycota > Pichiomycetes > Alaninales > Pachysolenaceae > Nakazawaea > Nakazawaea siamensis. The sequence goes on from JAJMLT010000018.1 coordinate 39,824, forward strand.
CCAAATCTATAGCATCTCCATTGATCCACAGATCATAGATATTGTAGATCAGCTTAGGTCGTACCATCTTTATATCGGCACGATTCTTAACAGTGTACTTGAACTTCTCCGTGTCACGGTCTCCCACTATCAACACCTGGACATCGCTCATTAAATGACTATGATGTTCCCCACCCATTGCCTTGATCTTACTAATCACCTCGATCCGTATATCAGTAGGCACCGAAGTGGAACAAAATTTGACCCCACTAAACGGCTGCTTCATCAACTCTTACAATTACTTAAAGTTTCACTAAACTCGCGCGCGCTTTCTTTTACATCATTACACCATCGCATAGAAAAAAAAATTTCCATCATCAAAAGAGAGAACTCATACTAACTACAATACCTTCCAATGTTCTCCATAATACGGACCTTACGATACTCCAATACCAGACTGTTCAGCAGTTCGGTGAAGTCCTACCAATCTATTTGTCAAGAGGGCACCGTCTTGAACTTGAAAGTGAAAAAGGGAGGTAAAGAACCAGTACTGTTACTGGATGATCAATATCCTGAATGGTTGTGGAAAATCTTGGATGAAGACCACCAACAACTGAAATTGGATCTGGATCCAATCAGAAAGCTGAAAAAACTGTTAAGAAAACTGAACGTGGCTAAAATTAAACTGAACAACTTCACGGCGAAGTTGAACGGTTAGTCTCCTGTATATAATTATAATATAACCTATTCTGTGAAGCATGAGTACACTAAAGTATATTAAACTACACAAAACTCTATACCACATTCTCCTTTCTCTGTCTTTGTCTCTTAACTGTCACTTTCTCTTCTCCTTCTCCAGCCCTTCTTTCTTTCCCTCTTTCTCTCTCTCTCTCTTTTACTCTCTCTCTCTCTCTCTCTCTCTACTCTTTCCCCCTGTACTTTCCCACTTTTTTCTTCATACAAATTTTTCTTCCAAAACAAAACACCCATCAATCACAACCATGACTTCAATTGACACGCATCCCGTCTTCGAGCGGCTCAATCACCACCCCCATCAACCCAATCCTCGGTTTTCCAAGATTGCTAGTAAATCGCATACCGACATTTTCATAGCCTACGAAACCTTCATACGAAGAGCGGACCAAAACTCGAATCAATACCAGCTCCTCCAAGGTTCCAAGAAACTCACCTTCGAACCTCAAGGCTTACTCTTGAACCCCCTGGAGTCCCTCTTAGCTCTGTTTGATGAAAACCATTTAGTCGTTTATTCCGTCCCCTCATTGGACCCAGCCTCCACCGGAATCATCAGATGTTCCTCCTTTCCCGTGGCGAGCTCTATCTTGTCCTCTCACAAGATCATCGATATTCTGTGGCATCCTCTCAGTACAAGCGGTCCAGAAATTGTCATCTTAACCTCTGATAATCATATCAGATCTTTCAACCTTGCGGACGACTTGGACACGCCTCGTATTGATGTCGACTTACTGGACTCCGCCAATCATTTCGGTCTCACTACAGCCATTGTCAACCCAGTCTCCATCTCCTTCGGTAATAACTCCTCCATCTCTCCACTGAGTCTCAGACTCTACTTACTCACCTCAGATGGAGACGTTTACGTCTTGTATCCCTTCACCTGCAAAGAAATGACCGTCACTGACCAATTCGTCAATCTTCTCTTCGACAAGACAACCTACGCCTTACAAAGAGAAGAATCCGAATCAAAGAGACAAGATTTGGTCCTGCAATTGGCCTTTGTCTCAAATCTTTACAAAGAACTGAAAACTTCGGTAGAGATCGTCTCTCTTCCCTTCACTGAACCAGAAAGAGTCAAAGTGATAAAACCAGACGTGGGCCGCACTCCAAAAGTCCAAGGTCCTTTCAAATTGATCCCCTTCCCTGATCTCTTGTACAATTATGACGCTTGTCAAATCAGGAGTTTACCTTGTGGCTCCACTGAAATTATACTGACCACCTGGTCCAACGGATCCTGTCTCTTGTCTTTTCAAGACCAAGACTTGGTCATGAAATGGGGAACGAGAGATGGTGACGAAGATGAAGAGGAATGGACTCTTAGTACTTTGGAATACATCGGTCTCTCTGCTGTTCCGGTATCGTCAATTCCTTTCACAAAGTCATCCTCAAGACTCCCATACCAAGTCAATGTCGTACTTGGAGGAGAAAAAGTGATCAACATCGACTACTCCTCCTGGGGCAAAGAATTGAGCTCCGCCATTTCGAACGGTGATAGTTCTTCGTTCGTCGATCAACTCCCCCACATGGAGTCCAAAGTGAAACTTATCTTCTCCGAAGGCATCTATGAAGGACTCTGCTGGATCCAATCGGATGATCTCATCAAGGCCATTAAGTTAAACACCAAGACCGTCCAAGTGACACAGATCTCCAAGACCGACTTACCAAGTTCAGCCAAGTCCAGAACAACTTCCATGGCACCTTCATCGGCCCCTGTTCCGGAAAAGAAATACAACTCATTATTACACGGGCCATTTGAGGAGTTGAAAGACACATTGAACAGAATCAAACTGACTCCCTTCCCTTCTAATGAGAACATCGTCCTCAATTTGCAAAGTGAACAGGAATTAATTGCCTTGAGTAAGGCCACTACAAGTATAATGCAACAGAAGGTGTTCGCTCTTAACAAATTGGGCTTGAAATTACATACGAGATTACAAACTCAACACAAGGAACTCAAAAACCAAATCCAGACGTTGAACACGGCTTACAATGAAGACCAATCAGAACTCATGATCGGCAATTTGAAGAATCTGCAAAGTAGATTCGAGGCTCTTCAAAAGACTCAAGAACTGAACCTTGCCAGATTCAACTCTTTGAACAAGAAGTTGTTCGATGCTCTTAACGAAAGAACCTCGAAAGATGTTCCTATCTCCAAAGATGAACGTAAATGGTTTGCCCAGTTGAAGAATTTGGCAGAACAACAAGCCCAGATCGAGGAGAAATACAAGTCTTATCAAACAGCTTTAACTTACTGCAAAAACGTTGTCTACACAAGTGGACGCAAAAGCTACAAAGATATCGACTATCAAAAGGTCAAAGATATCAAGAAGGGCCTCAACATGGAACAAAAGCTCATCTCCAAGATGATCGTTACCGTTAAAGAAGAGATGTCCAAGCTCGATGACCTGGTCAAGAATTAAGTATCTACATATACCGATAATTCCGAATATTGTTCATGTACACAAATCATTAAAAATCAGTGACTCTTCCATTGAAGGACCAGTCACCATGTCTCAAAGGTTCCTGTTTAGGTCCTCCGATCTCTCCCGTCTTTGGGTTCTTGTCACCTTCAAATTCAGGAATGGTCTTCAACTGTGGTGCGAACCCTCCAATATCGTTCTTAATGTCCGGTGATTTCATAACGGAGTCCTTCTCAAGGAAATTTGGATCGGAATTCGTCACAGATCCACTCACGGAAGCATTATATTCATCAATAGCCGATTGCGTGTTGGCAATCTTTTGAAGTCTCTCAAACTCCTCTTGCTCCTCCTCAGGTAACTTTGGTGGTCCAGACATTTGACTCATAAATGGGTTGGATCCCAAAGTCTTCTTGCTCAGCACAAATCTACTTTGACTAAAACTTCTCTTGGCCACTAGACGAAACATCTTCTTGTATAACTCTTTCTATAACCTCTTTGTAAGATCTGTCTTTAATTCGGACTTTCCTTTTTTTTTTTTCTTAGTTCCTCACTAACGCATCTGCTCCGACGCGAGTGAAAAATAAAACCCTAGTAAATACAATACTAGTACAAAACCACGATGAAGGTAGGAGGTTTCCAATGGATATCACTTCTTTTGGTGATCTGTGTTCAATTGTGTGGTTTCATGCTCTTTGTGAGGGGCTTCTTCCCTACTAAGGTGGTGTTACCAGGTCAAGGTATATACCATTTTGGAGAGACGTCTCTGCTTGAGAACAAACGATTTGACAAGGTCATTTTGATGGTGGTGGATCTGATGAGAAGTGATTTCATGTTCTCCGAAGATTCTGAAATGTCCTTTGTTCATGAATTGATTAGAAAGGGTAAGGCCTTGGGCTTCACTCTGTTCAGTAATCCACCCACAGTGACTCTCCCCAGATTGAAAGGTTTGACCACGGGGTCTACACCTAATTTTCTTGATGCTATTTTAAATATTGCTGAAGATGACACTTCTTCTACCTTGGGAGACCAAGATAGTTGGGTCCATCAATTGCATGAACAAGGTAAGAAAATCCACATGTTCGGTGATGACACCTGGATTAAGTTGTTCCCTCAATATTTCGATCATTATGAAGGAACTAACAGTTTCTACGTCTCGGATTTCACCGAAGTTGATAACAATGTAACAAGACATATCGATCATGAATTGACCAACCATAAAGATTGGGATTGCTTGATCTTGCATTACTTGGGTCTCGATCATATCGGTCATAAAGGTGGACCCTTATCTTCTAATATGCCACTGAAACAACTGGAGATGGATCTTATTATTAAAAAGATCTACGAAGATTATGTCTCCCAAAATGAGGACACCTTATTTGTGGTCTTAGGTGATCATGGAATGAACGAAGTTGGTAATCATGGTGGCTCCTCTGTTGGAGAAACGAGTGCGGCTTTATTAACCATTTCGAACAAATTCGAATCCTTCCCGTCTTCAGGCTCAGACCTGCCCTTGCCAGTTCATGAAGATTTCACATATTATGAACGCATTCAACAAATAGACTTAGTACCAACCTTGGCTACTTTACTCGGATTTCCGATCCCTAAGAACAATTTAGGAGTCTTCATTGACACCTTCAAGGATTTCTACGGTAAAAATTACAACAATGTCTTATTGTCGAATGCTTACCAACTCAGACAACTTATTGAACATGACTTTGGAAAGCAATTCAAGAATGTGGCCTCCACAGGCACCTCGGAGTTTGACCAATTCTCAAACCTTTGGCTCCAACTTGAAACAACCAAAGACGAAGATGTCGTCAAAAGCTTCATTCTCAAAGCTCAATCGAGATTAGCTGAAGCTGCTACAAATTACAACTATGATGACATATTCCTGGGAATAGCGATCTTTGCCGTAACGTGCATTGTACTCTTGGGATGGCTCTCAAAGGTTTGCTTCTCTCAAGGAAGAGAGGCTGTCATCCTGGGAGCAATCTTTGTAGCCTTCTCTATTGTTCTTTCCGTTTCGAATTTTGCATCTTCCATGGTTGAGGAAGAATATCAAATTTGGTGGTGGCTTTTGACCATGTTCACCACGATATTGGTCGCTTATTTCAAGCCATCTAGAAGTTGGTTGTATCCATTGGCGTTTTCATTATCTGTTAGATTGATCAGAGGATGGAACAACTCAGGACAAAAGTTCAACATTCAGTCAAACTTTAAGATAGGTTCCTCTTTATCCGGAACTGTCTTCAACGTTAACCTGATCTTGGCCTTCTACTTCGTTCTTTTGTTCATCTTCTTCAAAGTAGGAGGATTCTTTAAGATCTTCCACAACTACCAACCTCTCATTTTCTTCCCTCTTTTCACAACATTGACAATGAGTTTGATTGCTAGATTAATTAGTGTCTATCTCGAAGATGAGAACGTCAATAGAGAACGCTTCAACTCTTTCACTCTCAGTCTCATTCTCTGGGCAAAGGAATTCTTCAAGCAAGGTGAAGACTTAAAAAAGTCTCTCAATCCGATCTTCAAGGTCTTCTATTACGGATTTCTGCTGATCTTGGTCCTTAGAATGGCAATCTCAGCTTTCAAGTTCAGTCCACGTGTAAACCAAAAGACATTCTTCACAGATATCACAGGAATTGTCACCATTTTCCTCTTGAACCAAACATCCTCTAGAAACGTATTGGTTCTTGGTGTATTCCTTCTCGTCAGAACTGCCTTTTCTAGAATCGTACAAGGCAAATCCTTGTCCACGTTCATGACTGTCCTTGTTCATACTGCATTCTTGATTTTGATAGAAAACTTCAGTTTCTTCAGTATGGGTAATACCAACTCCTTATCCACAGTCGACCTTACAAATGCCTTCAATGGTTTGACAGAGTATGATCTCATTCCATGTGGTATCCTTACATTCTCCTCCAACTGGAGTGCCCCAATATTCTGGAGTCTCAACTTTCTCAGTCTTCTCTTTGAAAGTAACTTGCATCTCAAGAGCCAAAAATATACCGTTTTATGGTACAAATTACTCATAAGTATGGCGTTCTACTCCATAGTTGGGCTTGGTTTACTCGTGGCATGTTACTCATTGAGATTCCACTTATTTATTTGGACAGTATTCAGCCCAAAGTTGTTGTACTTTGGTAGTTGGTACGTCTTTATGAACTTGGGGGTTGATTTCTTGATCACCCTCGCACTTCTTACGGTTTATTAAAAGGTTTATAAAAGTAATGCAAATAGACCAGCTTCATTGTAACAATTGATCTCTATAGTGAGGTTGGTTGTTGATGAATTTAGCTGCCCTTCTGTCGTTAATATCTCTAGACTTAGATTCTCTCTTCCATACTCTCTTTTGGAGGTCCATTGCCTTCTTGTCGTAAGCCTTGGCCAAATGTCTTGTTTCAGCTGCAACAACAGTTCCTTGACCCTCAGATAACTCTCTTTCAGGCAGGATGTTTTGACGGTAGTAACGCATCAAAGACCTATGACCAAGAACAGCACCAGATGGCAAATGCAATTCATATCCAGTATCGTAGGAAACTTCTTGTGGAATTTCCTCATCCTCACTTCCAACCTCCTCATCGCCAGAAACATCTTCCCAGTCCTCTTCATTGTCATCCAGAGAAGCTGGTGTCACATTGTCATAAGTAGAGCTGAAGTCATAGAATTCAGAAATCTCCAATCTTTCATTTTCAGACTCGTAAGGAATCTTACAATGACGTTTGGAGATCATATGAGCTCTTACTGCTTCCAAGCTCTTACCCTGGTATTGACAGCAAAGACATACATTACCTAAGGCAATCTTCTCAGCCAAATATGCAACTAATCCCTTCTTGTCGACCAAGTATTTCTGTTCTGGAATGTAGAAACCGTAGTTCTTGAACATATAGTCAAGCAGATCTTCGAAAGTAGGGAATTTCTTACCAGAGAACAAACACACATTTTCAGGTATTGGCTCAAAGTTCTTAAGCTTTTGTTCCATGAGCTCTTCTTCAGTCAACTCTGGCTTTGGTTCTTCTTCCTTCACTTCTTCAGCAATCTTAAGTTCACTGAGCTTCTCAGTTGGAATCTCTACTTCAGACTTTTGGTTGGCTCCAAGAGCAGCTTCAGCACGCTGGGAGTTCAGCATCGCCAGTCTTGCCTGTTCAAGTAATGCAGCTCTTTTCAGTGCGATGGCTTCCTTGTCTCGCCTTCTTTGTTCCTTCTTTGTTATTGTCTTTTGCACATCTTCTTCAGCCTTTCCACCCTTACGGTTTCTAGTTCCTGTCTTCTTAGCTTCCAGCTCTGCCTCTTCCATTGCCTTAAGGGCTGCTACCTTAGAGTTGAAGTCATCTTCAGAGATAGGTGGAAGCAGAGCAACTCTTCTCTTCAAATTATATCTGTGCCATTCGGACTTCATATGACCATGTTGTCCTTCGATATTCTCGAAAGCCAATCCACACGAGTTACACGTGAATCTGGACATCTTTATTGTTCTCTTTACTATTACACTAAGATTTGAAAATTTGTCTAAAGTAAAAAAATTTTTTTTTCACCTGCATGAGATGGGATGGAGTTGATTTAAAATGCACTACATAATTTTCTACCTACGTTTTTCCCTAAAGGTGGAACTTTTTCCAGCATTAAGTCTTGCAACCTTTTTAGGGGCCTTTGGACCATCTCCAATTTCGGCGTATGGGTCAAAAGATCTCTTTTTGTTCTGTTGTTTCTTTCCACGTCTTTGCTGTTCAGGTTCGTTCATGATCTTCTTAACAGAGTCGTAATCAAAGGCTTCTTCACTATTTGAAGTTTCTTCTCTCTTGAATGTACCTGTCTGCTTCTTTTGCTTCTTTCTCAAAGTGATGATTTCATGAGGATCCTCCTTGACCTCTGCAACTTCAGCCTCAGTCTCAGCCTTAGTAGCCTCGGTTTGTTGATTCTCAGCAGTCTCTTCAGATGCAATAACCTGTTGAATTTGAGCAACAACAGCGAGTTCCTCCTGTTTAGCAGCAACAAACTTCTCCTCAATAATTTGAGCTCTTGAGCTGAGCTCGGTCTTTCTATGCTTAACCGGTTCTCCATTCTGGTACTCCACGGAGAAGGTTGACGTACTCAAGTCATTGGCTATGAAACCGGCAGCTGGCTCTAAAATTTTGTCTCCAACGTTTTTCAACAGCAGAATGTTGTTGAACATGATTTGGAATCTTTTCTGAGTCAGAGAAGGGAGGTCGGTATCGAAGCTTTCTGTCTTCAAACCACTTTCATATGCCTCGTGAGCACTAGACATGAGTCTTATGTCTTCATCGTCTTGCTTTTGAATGGCGACTGAAATTATCCGAGCAATCTCCTTCGCATTGAGTCTAACATGCTCTGTGACATAAGTTCCTGTTCCCAAAACTCCATGAGCATCTGTTGGAACGTCTGTGACCAAGGATATAAGCAACTGATTTGGCATAATATAACGAGGAGATTCATCAGTCTCTCTGGCAACCTTGTCCCTCCATTCAAATAAGTCTATTAATATGTGTCTTTTACTTTGTGGTAAATTGTATTGGTACATCAAATTCTTCCAAGGCTCCGATTTGTCATTCAGAGGACTAGCAACAGAGCTATTAGGAACGTTTGGTCTGAACTTTGTGTACTCGAATCTTCTTTTGGCCACTTTTCTGGACTCGTGAAGTACCTCTCTCATCTTGTCCTCTTCAAGCAATCTGTTCTTCAACTGATCAAAGATGTTTAATAAAAAATGAGTATCAGATCTAGCATAAGACATCATTGCATCTGGTAATGGTCTTATTCTCCAATCGGCAAGTTGATATTTTTTGGAAGTCTTGAAATGAGCAAATCTCTCCAAAAGGTACAGCAAACTGTGCTTAGGAAAACCCAAGAGTCTTGAAGCATGGTAGGTGTCAAACAAACTAACAATGTATAACCCAAGATCTCTTTGAAGCCATATTATATCCATGAAAGCTCCATGGAAAACCTTGACCACTTTAGGATCCGTGAAAATGATATTCAATGGTTCTAAATCGTCTCTTAAAGCTAAAGTGTCGATGATCCAGTCTTTCTCCCTGTTACTGATCTGCATCAAACAGACGATACCGTAATACGTTCTATAGTCGTGATGCTCCAAATCGACAGCAATTTCAGAACTTCCCTTCAACTCGCTTATCATTTCGTTTAAGGAGGATACATTATCTACCCAAGTGGCTTGAGTTTCATTCCAACTCTGTGATGGCAAAGGTTGGCTCTTCGTCAAGATGGATTCAGGGTACTCTTGTTGTTCTATTTCCGTTTGGTAAGGATGGTTGTAATGTTCAGGAGCGTCAGGAGTAGCATCCACCAACTGAAGAGATGTTTCATATGGCTCAATGGAATGCGGTTTGCTTGTGAGGCGCGGTGTGAAAGGATGACTCTCTGTATTATCAACAGCAACTTTGAATTTCAATTGTGGCTTTTCTATCCTCTTTCCCAGTGCTTTGTCATTGATTTTAGAAGCAGAATCATCCAAGTAAGTGAGTCCTTTGTCGAGAGACTGTTTTCCATCAGAGGATCTATTATAGTTGTCAAAAGCTGTGTCAGCCTTCTCGAACAAGGTATCCAACAAATTGCTGATCCCCTTCCAAGAAGATTCAATAGAGTCTGATCCAGATACGTCAAAGTCGGTGTGAGCCTCATCTATACCCTTCACCATTCTTTCAATTGTGCTCAGAAGTCTGCTGGAGCAGAGATCCAGTTCCTCGGAAATTTTAGCATCTAGTGACTTGTAAAACTTCACATCTTGAGCTGCTAGCCCTACAGACTGTCTCACAGTGGTAAGGACCTTCGGAAGTACTTCCTCTACCACAGTCAAAGGTTTTTGAGACATCTATTGTGTGAGTTATGTGAGTGAAGAGATTTCTTCTTATTAGAAAAGAGCTCTTCTCAAATAAAAAAAATTTTATTACAAAAAAAAAAACAAAGACTGCAGTTTACGAATCCTTATGTATCATGGCTTCGGTCTACACAGTGTTCCAACTGTAGTACCGAATATAAAATAAACACCAAAATAGCAAATTCCTGAGCATCCCATCTCATATATTTCTGGGCTTGACTTCCTTGGGGGCCCAGTATTGTAATTTTTCAATGAACTCGTTTGATCTGAACTCTATATTTCAAATATAACTGATATAAATCAAAAATTGAGATTTATTAAAGGACCATAAACTGTGATTATGTTATAAATTATGAGCTCCCAAATACTTATTCACTATACAAATAACGTCTTGGCAGTGTTACTAGAGAAACATTGCAATGAATATACCTTTCCCATGAAGACCCTCAAACAAGAGGAAACAAGAGGAAAAAAGGGGCGTCAAACCTGCTAGTCGGGAAGAAGTGGTCATATAAAGAAAGAAACAAGAACTCAGCGACAGATCATGACACAAACCACAGAAACAATGGCTGGTTGTTTGCACAAGAAGGACCGGACACTGATTAGACTTTTCGGAGTGTGGCTACATGAAGAGCCCACAAACTAAAGGAAACCGACTAGGGTATCCAAGATAATCAAAAGAGGAGCTCAAGTGGCCGATAAAACCACCTCTCTTGCTGACACTCGCGACCGGAAGAGTGCAGAACTTTTGGAAAAAGCTCTTAGGGTTCAACCTCTGCCAAAGTAAGAACTGTACTCGCTGAAAGGAGGCAGCTGCAATTGCAAATCTAGCTTCTGCCTGTAACGTAAAAAAAAAAAAAAAAATGGTAGGGTATTTGGCCATCTCTGATCCCGAATACATCATTTAAAAGTTAGACCGAGCAATACGCAAACGTCACAGAACTCCACACATTGACCCAATAAATATTAAGCGTCTCAGTAGCCAAAACAAAAATTCATTTGGGCGAGACCCTGCTTCCGTATGAGTCTCCTATCAGAAAATTCACCCAGTACTGTGAAGTGAACTTCCACCGGCAGTGGGGAGCTCAAACCAAGACAGAAGAAACCAAATTTTCTGCACCAATTCATTTAAAGGCTCACCAAGCAGTGCAACGACTGGCAGCTAACACACTCTACTTGGTGAAGTACACAAGCGAAAAAGGTCACAACAAAAAAAACGACAAACTCAAAACAACCATCAAAAACTAAAGTATATTCTATCGATTTACACATGTTCAGGGCATACTATTCATAAATAATAGTATAACACCGCTGGATTAGATGATGATTACTCACAAAGCGAAGGGTCAACAGTACTAAACTAATATTCTTACCCCAAAAGAAAGTTTAGCGATGCCGTAATAGAATTACAAGTTACGATTAAGAAATAAAATCTAATTTTTTTTTCTCTTAAAACAACTATATCAGACACAGCGGAGTAGTTTTGGTCGATTCTTGATGCGGAATTTCCTCTATTTGATCCCACAATCTTTAATTATCTTCTGTAGACACGCAGATTGATATAATGAGTCTATGAGAGCTACACGATGACGCGAGTGGTAACTGCAGTCGAAATTAGTTTTTTGAATTTTCTTTGCTTAAGTCGGGTACGTTAGTTGCCTCTTTTCGGCCGTAATATATAGTAATATATAGAGTTCCATTTTTTTATGTTTTTTTATTTTTTTTGTTTTTTCATCATTCTGGTGATTCAAGAAGTAGTGTTTTGTTAATTCTATTCATATCTACCCTTTGGTGAGCTTGTGACTGCTCTTAAGGAGAAATATGGCACACTATAGGCGTCATGACGCATCCCATTGCTTTTGCTTCAATTGGATTGATAGGGGTTGCGGATTTGCTCCCTATGTATGAATTTTATTTTGTGGCTCAATTTTCATTTTGGATTTTTCGCTGTGGTGATTGAGTCATTGCCCTTTTAGTGCGGCATAGACCTGTTGTCTCGAAAGTTCTCTCGGTTTTGTTTGGAGGCGTTTGAGGTCATGGATATTAAAAGTAGGAAATGGGAGCTTAACTGACTTCTGTTGCCTCTTTCCAGACTATTTGGAACTCAGGGGCGACAGAGGTGACGGTAGAGATAGGTAGGTACCTTTGTGGTCTGGTACAAAGTTGCTGTCTCTGGATCATTAACCTTGAAACGTTTATGAGGTGGGCCATGGGTGTGATCAGTGGTTCTAGTTAAGTCTGAGTGATCGACTGGAGACACTGAACAGCCTGGCGAAGTGTTGTTAGTTAGTGGGAAGTACAGATCACATGTAATTCTATTGCAGTTCTATATAATGAGGTCTACTGTCAGGTGTATAGTCTTCGATCATGTTATCTTGAGAAGGGTCTCGTACAACTGTTTCTCCCTGTTTTCGTTATAGGACTCCTCTGAAGACCGAGAAATTTCCCCCTTATCGACATAAGCAACATTGTCAATCTTGTTGTACATTTTATCATCCAAAAATGTTCTGGCAAATAAAGCTCCAGCTTGCAGCGATGACATCGAGATACCCAAGATTTTACCAACGATTCTTGTTGCAATTTTCATCCATAATGGATACTCTCTCAAAAACTGTGAATCGTAAGCCATCCCCGGTTCGTAAACCGCAAACTTAATTTTTGGATACAATCTTGCGAATTCATGTGCCAAATAAATAACAGCCAACTTGCTGGTACCATACTGCCTAGATCCAGCTGAATTTGCCTTAGGAGAAGAGTCCAATGGAGTTGGACCTGCGTGCATTACGTCAGTCAAATCCTTATCATCCCAAAAAGGGGTTTTGGCAAATCCATGATTATGTTCCTTGTCAGCATAATGGATATTGCTTCCGGTGATGAACACTTTTGGATCGTCTGTGGTCATCAAAGGTAAGAGCTTGTTCAAAATCATGAAGTTGGCGGTGACATTGACTTGGAAAGTGATTTCGTAGCCATCAATAGTTTTTGTTTCACGATTCATACACATAATACCAGCATTCAAAATAAGTGACTTGATCGGGGGAACCTCACCACTTGACACCAATGCCAAAACAGTGTCCAAGGCATTACCAACACTCGAAATTGAGGCTAAGTCACATGAAACTGTCGTGAGATTGGATGCTTTTGTGATTTTTGAAGGATCACGGCAAAGCATGATATGATGTAGTCCTGTGGCTTCCTCTATGATTGGCCGAGCTTCTGCTCCGATTCCATTTGTAAAGCCAGTGCTAACTATTGAGTAACTCATACTTATTATAATTATGGTGATACCTCATCGTCTCCTCGAGCCTTTCTTATATAACTGAGGTTTGTCGGCTGGGCGGATTTAAATTTTATGTCCGCTCCTATATCCGCTCCTTCCTCCGCCCAGCAACATTACCGCGTCTTGCCTGTTTCATGATCTAACGGAATATCTATCAAACTCGGCTATTGTTCCCAATCCTGAAAGTAGGCTCAGTGATGCCAGGCGGCCAAAATGATGGTGCGAGTTCACGTCCTGAGCAACTGTTTTGTCTTCCAAGCGGCTTTAGGGAAAAAAATGTAACCCCCTTTTTAGTCTTCCCAAAATATACTGGTTTCCTTGGAGACAAAACTCCATCTTTCACAAATCCATAACAATCACTTAGTCATGCCTAAAGCTCTCGAAAAGGAGGTCTTTATCCACACTCGGCTCTCATTTCTGAACGACATGGTTGTATTTATTCTTATTGAATGACAGATAATCGAGATATATAAGATATTTAAAATAAGTGCACGAGAAAATATTAAATTGAAATTATACATACTCTTTCTTTACGTTTCACCTGCTTACAACCATATGGTATACTATATGATAAAAAGTGAAAGTGTGTCTATCTTAGTAAGCCATTCTAGACTTGCCTATAATGTATAACCACATAAGTGGATGTTTCCTGCACTCCCTCCTTTTTTTTTTCTAGCTCCAACACACAAGGTAAACTTTCGAGCACTAATTTATCGATAACAGGTCATTACAAAGCTATAAACACCACACATCATTTAGCTTATATAGTGAATCTATGATACATACTAAAGAGAATTAACGTTGTTGTTGATCTCTGATCAACTTGATTTCAGACTCAAGCTTGTCGCATTGTCTCTTCGTGTCCAACAACAAACTGATTGTTTGTAACAACGAGTTATGTCTTTCACAAACTCTTGCAGTTGGCATTGTTGGTCTGGCGGGAATCTCCAATTCATTAAGCAGAGCACTGACTTTGGCCTGAACAATTGGTTTGAATGTGGTCAACTTGGCAGATCTTAAAGTGACACCAGGAAGAAGTTTCTCGACATGATCTGAGAGACCATAGAGCAGTTGCTCTTCCAGCGTAAGCTTCTTGGCCAACAAGGCAGCGGCTTGAGAAGGTGCTTTCTTCTGTTTGACATCGACAGAGTTGGAGCTGCTGGGAAGCCTTGAGCCATGCAGCCTTTGTTGATGATAAAGATGTTCTTTTGCTTGTGCCTCTGCAATCAAAGCACTTGGTGTTGCAGCAGCAGGAGGAATATGTGGTGGTACCGGGGCCTCCACCTTTCTCTTTTTGCTCTTGTCAGTCACCATCAATGCATTATAAAGTTGAGCCAAACCTTGGGAGGATTGGTATAATTCAATTGATCCAGTAGACTCTGGAGCATCGAGAATCTTCAACAAAGCTGCTCTTTCAGCCAATACCTTTTTGGCAGCCAACTCGAACTTTCTTGCCTCTATTACCAAACTCTCTTCTTCAGCAATTTCAGCTGGAGATCTCTTCAATAACTTGTTCAAGTATTCCTTTCTTTCCACTTCCTTTTCTTTATCGAATGACTTCAAGGCATTAATGATTGTTGCATTTCTTTCATCAGGCATTTCATTTGAAGAACTGAGTAACTTTTCAGCTACGCTATAGAATCTTGCCTTGAGGTCTTCCATAGACCTGTCATCAAATTGATACCGATCATGGATGACCAGCCATCTCAAGTCGAATTGTTTGCATAAATCGAAAAGATACTTGGTTTCATCATAGCTCCAGTCCTGATCTTCCAAGTCCTTTTCTTTGTATTCTTCTTCCGTCTCAAATGTTGGTAATCCCAAACCAACACTGTATTTAGCGAAGGGATAAGGCTTGTTGTTTTGCAAGTCGACAGAACCCTTGATCCAATGGTGTAATTCAAGGTCATCATCTCTGGCACTATTTTTGAACTTAGCCCAACTCCATGGCGTCGGCTTGTTGTTAGAATATAATCTTTGCTTGAACTTTGAGCCCTGTTGATCTCCTAATACCACTGATGGTGTGTTTGGTCCGATTAAGTTCAGTAATTCACGGTTGATACCAGTGTCTAATAAAAGTATGTTAGTATCCATGTAATCGTAAACAATCATTCATTCAAACAGAACTTACACTTCGTTTTCTTCACTTTAGGCAGTGGCGCCTTCTTTTGGACTTTGTAGTCCTTGGAAATGTTGAACACATCCAAAATATCTGAAGACGACATTTCCTCTCTAAGGTTACACTTCTTATGGTCGATTGTAACTTTCGTTCTTTTTTTTTTTTTTACTATTAGTTGATATGACTAACACGACCTTTGAGGGTATTTTTTTTTGCAAAGAGAAGAAGAATAAATTTAAAAGAGAGGTTTTGTAATATAGGTGGAAGGCATACCGGGTTCTGGATCGTTCAGATTAGATATCAATTGATGAGTATTGATAAAGAAATAGTATGATAAATAGATCCGGGAATAGCTTAAGGCGAACAAAGATCAGACCGCCACGGAAGATCATTTCCAATTTGGAGGTAGACTTTAACAAATCATGGGAGGTTCTTTCATCCGCCATCACTCAAATTCAGTGTAAGAACTCTTCTAGTTTGTCATTTGAGGAATTATACAGGACTTCTTACAATTTGGTGTTACGGAAGTTTGGTAAGTCTTTATATAAGAACGTGTCACAGAGTATAAGGGCTCATTTGGAAGGGGCGGTTCTTTCGCAAATAAAGTCTAAGAAGGATGATCTTGAGTTATTAGCAGAAGTGGATAAACAATGGAGGGATCATTTATTATCGATGAGAATGATCAGTGATGTTTTGATGTACTTGGATCGCGTTTATTCTAAGGAGAATCACTTGCCTGTGATATATGATGTTGGGTTAAGTTTATTCCAAGAATGTATCATTAAACTGAACGATCGTGAGGTGGGGAATAAGGTGACGGACATTGTAATTAAGGAAATTGATAGAAATAGAGACACCGGAGCACCTATAGATCGTTTCTTGATCAAATCGATTGTACATATGTTTGTTACACTTGTGTCATCGGAGGCAAATGAACTGGAAAATTACTACTTGGAGTATTTTGAACCGATCTTCCTCGAATCTTCAAAAAACTTTTACGAGTCAATCTCAAAGGAATTACTCACGTCACAAAATGGATTCATATTTTTGGATAAGATTGATCTGTTAATCAAAGAAGAAGAAAATAGAGTGGTGTTGTATTTACCAGATGTGACACTTGCCAAGTTAGTGGATTTGATGAATAGAATCTTGATTGCGGGTAATATTGAGACGGTAATGAAGTTTGATAACGAGGGACTCAAGAGTTTTATCGTGGACAAGAATATGAAGATGTTGAAGTTACTCTATCTTTTGGTAACAAGGTATGATGACGAACAAACCGTGTTGAAAATACAATTGAGAAATGTCATTCTTAGTATTGGAGAAGAACTTTTAGCCAAAGCACGTGAAGAATCCAAGCCTCCGGTTGAGGCCGATTCTGCTGAGGGTAAAAAGAAATCCTCTTCCAAGGAAAATCTGACCCAATTGGCCACTGGCTGGTCCCAGAAAGTCCTTGAACTTCGTGATATGCATCAAGCAATTTTGACTACCTGTTTCGATAACAATCCAGCCATTCTGAAAGCCATTGAACTTGCAATTGCTGAGTTCATTAACCAAAATAATAAGGTGAGTGAATACTTGTCCTTATTCATAGATGATACCATTAAGAAGTCACTGAAAAGCAACAGCTCGGAAGAAGTGGAGGCCATATTGGACAAGTCAATCATCATTTTCAGATACATCAAAGATAAAGATTTGTTTGAAAAGTATTACAAGAATCATCTTGCAAAGCGTTTGCTTTCTCAAAAATTGTCTTCCACTGACATTGAACGGACAATGATCAGTAAAATAAAAGTCGAAATCGGCCCTTCTTTCACGTCTAACTTGGAAGGAATGTTCAGGGATATCAAGATATCACGTGATTTGATGTCTGAGTTCAAAAACGTTACAGCCACTGAAGTTAATGAGAGTTCGGGTATTTTAGGTAAGGCACTGTCAATTGACGTCAGTGTCTTGACTAGTACTGCTTGGCCACTTCCTTTGAACAAGGATCTTGTAGTTGATTATCCAGATGCAATGGAGCAACTCAAGATGAAGTATGAGAGTTTCTATACCTCCAAGCACAATGCTAGAAGTCTTCATTGGGCACCAAATTTTGGAAGTGTCGACTTGAGAATGAGGTTCAGAAAGAAGTTGTATGAAATTAACATGTCGACCTATGCGGCCATTATAATGATGCTCTTTGATGACACCGATGTTGGACACCAATTTACGTGTAATGAGATACAAAGTTTGACCAAGATTCCAAAGCAAGAATTGACCAGACAGTTACAATCCTTGGCAGTTGCTCCTAGAACAAGGTTATTGACCAAGTCTCCAATGTCCAAGGACATAAAAGATGATGATGTATTTACGATCAATGAGAACTTCTCATCTCCTTCCACAAAGCTCAAGGTCTTTACCGTTTCCATGACAAACAAGTTGGAGAATGACTCGGAAAGATCCAAGACTATGCAAAGTGTTGATCAGGCTAGAAAGCATGAAACTGATGCTGCCATTGTGCGGATCATGAAGGCAAGAAAGACTTCTAAACATAACGACTTGCTTAATGAGACAATCAAACAATTACAGCACAGATTCAAGCCACCTCCTAGCTTGATCAAACAGAGAATAGAGGCTTTGTTGGAAAGGGAGTACTTAGCCAGAGATGACCAAGATAGAACTGTATATCACTATTTAGCATAATATCAAAATTACTACTCTTGTGCCTGTTCCGCTTCAATTACAAACCACTTCTTTCTGATTGGCCTAAAATTGACCGCCCCATTTTTCTGTTTTGGGTGACTTTTCTCCTCTCAAAACACCGGCCCGGTCGTAAAATCCTGATTTCACTGGGAGATAAAAGTGCAAATCTATAGAAAAAAAGTTGGAAAATCTTATTTTTCCAGAGGAATTGATGGGAAAAAATCCTCTCGTTTGATGAATCATCGGCCGGACTAAAAATTTCTATTTAACAAGGAAAACATCTCAATATTCCTATTTTGAGAAACAACCATTAATAATTAGAAGATGCCAGCTACAACTACATCTCAACCAAAGACCTTATATGATAAGGTTTTTGAAGACAAGATCGTTCATAAGGACGAGTCTGGCTCCTATTTAATTTACATTGATCGTCATTTAGTTCATGAAGTCACTTCCCCTCAAGCTTTCGAGGGTTTGAAGAACGCCGGAAGACAAGTCAGAAGAACCGACTGTACTTTGGCCACTGTTGACCATAACATTCCAACTGACTCGAGACTGAATTTGACCTCTTTGGACACTTTCATCAAGCAAGATGACTCCAGATTACAAGTGCAAACTTTGGAGCAAAACGTCAAAGATTTCGGAGTTACTTACTTCGGAATGGGTGATGACCGTCAAGGTATTGTGCACGTTGTTGGTCCAGAACAAGCTTTCACTTTGCCAGGTACCACTGTTGTTTGTGGTGACTCCCATACTTCCACTCACGGTGCTTTCGGAGCTTTGGCCTTCGGTATTGGTACTTCTGAAGTCGAGCATGTCTTGGCTACTCAAACAATTATTCAAGCCAAATCCAAGAACATGAGAGTCAAGGTAGAGGGCCAATTAAGCCCAGGTATCACTTCTAAGGATTTGATCTTACATATCATTGGTGTCATTGGTACTGCAGGTGGTACTGGTCACGTCATCGAATTCTGTGGTTCTGCTATTGAGAAATTGACTATGGAATCCAGAATGGCTATGTGTAACATGGCTATCGAGGGTGGTGCCAGAGCCGGTATGATCCTGCCCGATGACATCACCTTCAAGTACTTGGAGGGAAGACCTTTGGCTCCAAAGGGTGCTGAATGGGAGAAGGCTGTTAAGTACTGGAAGACCTTGTACAGTGATGAGGGTGCCAAGTTTGACATCGATGTCTTGATCAAGGCCGAAGATGTTGTACCAACCATCACCTGGGGTAACTCTCCACAAGATGCTTTACCTATCACCGGTAAGGTACCAGATCCAGCTAATGTCACCGATCCAGTAAAGAAGCTGGGTATGGAGCGTGCTTTGAAATACCAAGGTTTGACTCCAAACACTCCTTTGGTCGACCTTAAGATTGACAAGGCTTTCATCGGTTCTTGTACCAACTCCCGTATGGAGGACTTGAGAGAAGCTGCCAAGGTGGTAAAAGGAAAGAAGAAGGCTGCTAATGTTAAGAGAGTCTTGGTCGTTCCAGGTTCCGGTTTGACCAAAATTCAAGCCGAGAAGGAAGGTCTTGACAAGATTTTCATCGATGCCGGATTCGAATGGAGAGAAGCTGGTTGTTCCATGTGTCTTGGTATGAACCCAGATATCTTGGATCCACAAGAACGTTGTGCTTCCACCTCTAACAGAAACTTCGAAGGTAGACAAGGTGCTCTGTCTAGAACTCACTTGCTGTCTCCAGCTATGGCAGCTGCTGCTGCCATTTACGGTCACTTTGTCGATATCAGAGAAGTTGATTACGACAGATCTGACATGGCCAAGGTTCCTGTTGAACAGGAAAGAGAGGACGAGGCTTTGCAAGATGCCGTCTACGAGCACGAGAAGGAAATTTTGCCAAATGGTCAAACTGCCGAGGAACTGATGAAGGACCGTCTCTACGACCAACCAGCTGATGACCACACCGTCACCGAGACCCCAGCTACTGGCGAGGCTGCCAAGGCTGCTCCAAGTGGTATGGACCCATTCTTGGTTCTTGAAGGTATCACTGCTCCTTTGGACAAGGCTAATGTCGATACCGATGCCATTATTCCAAAGCAATTCTTGAAGACCATCAAGAGAACCGGTTTGAGAGTCGGTTTGTTCTACGAGTTGAGATTCGAGAAGGACGCCAACGGAAAGGACGTAGAAACTGACTTCGTCTTGAACACTCCTCCTTACAGAGAAGCTGAAATCTTGTTGGTCACTGGTGACAACTTCGGTTGTGGTTCTTCCAGAGAGCACGCTCCTTGGGCTTTGAAGGACTTTGGTATTAAGTCTATCATTGCTCCATCTTTCGGTGATATCTTCTACAACAACTCTTTCAAGAACGGTTTGTTACCAATCAGATTGGACCAAGATGTCATTAGAAACGTCTTATACCCAATTGCTAAGCTGGGTAAGAAGCTTACTGTTGACTTGCCAAACCAACAAATTTTGGGTCCAGACAAAGAGGTTCTCGTTGAGCACTTCGATGTTGAGGAGTTCAGAAAGCACTGTTTGGTCAACGGTTTAGATGATATTGGAATTACCTTGCAAAAGGAAGAGTTCATCAAGAAGTACGAAGAAATGAGAAGAGACAAGTTCTCTTTCTTGGAGGGTGGTTCCAAGTTGGTAAAGCCTATCAGAGGTACCAAGAGATCTCTCTACGGTGTCAAGGCTCCAGAATGGTAAAAAGTACATTATTTATTTATTTTAGTGAAATCTTTTAGTTTGAATGCATGACTTGTGTTTTTGATCATTAGTGCAGATTCTAATTTTACTCGTGAATCATGAGATCGGTATAATCTTCGTTATTTTCAATGGTGAATCCGTTTTCATTTGCCAAATGTAACAAACAAATGAAACAGAAACTAGTGGAGATATCCTCTTTTTGTTCTTTGGTATATTTGGTAGCGATATCTCCAACAATGTCTGTGAATTTCAAGACGGGCTCCTCTTGCTGAGGCTTCTCTGTCAGTGTAGCTTCTGTCTCCTCAGCAACATTCTCCTTGTCTTCTTGTTGATGAGAAAATGCTGGAAGAAGCAGCTTCATGTGATTCAAAGAATCCAACAAGTTATCTTTCAACAACTTGATGTCAATTCTCTTAGCAACACGAGCGAAGTTGATGGTATTAGGCTTAAATCTTGAAAGAGGCAGAGCATGTTGACTTTCTGTTGGCAGAAGATCTTCAAATCCAGGTCCAGCATCACCGAAAGATTGCTGGATTTCCAGAAGATCACTTTCAATGAGCGAGTCGAACATCTTACCTCTGAGAAGAGTTTGCTCTGCAAAATAATTTTCGTCGAGATTGGATGGAGGTTCTTCGTCGTCATTGATTGGATAGTATGGTTGTTGAAGAAGTTTCTTCTTTTGCGAGCCCAAAAGATGGGTCTTTATGAGGACTCGGGGTTTCAACGAAAGATATATGAAGTTTCTGGTCAAGAATCTTTGATCTTCTGGTAAAGTATGACTCGTCTCACTTATCCAATGCTTGTGATGTATGGTAATGGCCTTCTTATCCTTCTTGAATAAGTCTTCGTCGGTGACGTTTTCATCGGAGAAGAAGTCGACTCTGAACTGCTCCTTCGAGGACCTTTCTGCCCTTTCGGTTGGTATCGTTTTGTCAGCCGTTGTCGGGTCATTTGCAAAATCGTCACGATCACTCGACAGTTTCAAGTTCAATCTCAAATTCGTGATTTTCCAATGCTCAGGTCCAGCCCAAGCCTTTTGGATGATGTTATCAAACTGGTCCAGAAGACCTAAATCAAAAGCTCCAGTGTGGGTCATATCTACCGAAGCCTCGACAAAGACATCGTTAAATAAGTTGACCAACGTCTTATTAGGTCCCTGTTGTGACCGGTTATCTTCGTCGTAGATCTTAGATAAACTCATAGCTGCAGCTTCGCTGAATTCCAGATCCATGCCCAGACCCCCAAAACTCAGCAGATCCACGTAATCGTCTACATCAGCATTGACTCCTTGCACCAGCTCTAGAACGTTGGTCTTGGCTTCTCCACTCAAACTGATCTCTGTCAAGACTCCAATGGAGGGACAAATAGATGCTTCTTCAAGAGACGAAGACTTGAGTAAACTCTTTATATTCTTCATATTCACGCCCTTGGAAGAAGACTTTGACATTTCGTCTCTCTCCAGTTCTTCCAATGGGATATTGGCCGTGTCGAAGACCACTCTTCCTGTGGAATTGATATGTAACAAGTTCATCAACAAACTCTTGGCGCCTCCTTCATCGAATTCTGTCAATGTACGCTTGAAGACCGGGTCCAAGATCAATTCGCTATCCACTTGTTTTCTTCGGAGCAGTTTGAAGGATTTATGAAGGGTACTCGTACCTCTCACCGTGCGCTTCCTTGTTGGTTCTGCGAGAGCATTTTCCTCTCCGTTATTTTCTCCATCCGACTCTTCATCATCTTCTTCGCCTTCATCTTGCGAGGACTTGAGAGTTAAACCACTAAGTAATCTTCCCGTTTCTGTAGCGACCGAGTCGATCCTCGAGGTGTAGATCTTCACACAACCGTCCAACGTTGCCGAGGCTTTTTGGAAATTGATCCCGTCACCTTCTCGAAGGATAGATAAGTCGTGAAAATAATCAATTAACGCCACATCCCAACTGTTGGACGCGTTAATTTTCTGGATCTGAGTTAGTATGAAACTGCCTATTTGAGGTGAAAAATGGGTGGGGCTGCTCTTACATTGTCAGTGGCCAATTTGATCCAATTGTCAAATTGGTCCTTCATAGCTCCTTCTAAGGGAGCAAGAGTCATGATTGAAGGTACTTGAAGAGACCCGAACTCGAAAGTATGTGTTATAAGCCCTGACGATGAGCTTCACTGTAAACAAAAAATCAAAGGTAAACAAAGAGATTTTTTTCATTGGAGTTTCATTGAGTAAAGAAAAAAGGTAAAGATGGGACTTTATGTGAGAGAAGAAAAAAGAGAGAAGAATAAAGTGAGTGAAGAAAAGATAAAAGTATGGTGAGTAGAGATATTTTTTTATAGTGCCAATTTATAATGAGCGAAAATGTACTTTGTGGGGAATGACAGATCAAAATAATTTATCTTTACATAATAAAAAGAAGGTACAAATCTAGAAGGGGTCTTTAGAAACCGAAAGGATTATCAGGAGTGGCATTAGCCAAGTTGGCTCTTCCGGTCTTTTGAGGTTGTAAACCAGCGTTACCGAACCCGAATCCGGTTGGTTGGGCTTGTAATGGCTGATCAGGCAGAGGAGAGCTGTAACCGAACGGCTGTTGTTGTTGACCACCAAATTGAGGGTTTTGAGAGATGGAGGTGTTCTGGAACATGTTCGTCAAACCATTCATACCAAAACCGGTTTGTTGAGTTGGTTGAGACATGAATGAAGTTTGTTGAGGTTGCATCAGACCGAAGCTGGTGTTAGGCATTGACGTTTGGAAGTTAGGGAATCCACCAGTAGGTTGGATTGGTTGATTAGGGAATCCGGTCCCGAAACTCGTCATAGGAGGCATTCCAGTTTGAATTGGAGGCATTCCCGTTTGCATTGGTGCTGCTGTAGATGTAGGTTGTAATGGAGGGAAGTTTCCAGTGGTCATTGGGAATTGTTGAGGCATGGAACCTGTCATCAAAGGTTGTTGAGGCAGTCCGAAACTGGTGGCTGGCATAGCCAAGTTACCACCAGTTTTTTGTACGAGCATCAGACCGAAGGAAGTTTGTGGTACAAAACCTCCAGTCTTTTGTAAAGGCATGGTGGACGTTTGAGGCATCAGCAGACCGAAGGAAGTCATAGGAGGCATGGAAGCACCACCGGTAGGTTGAGATCCAAAGGAGGTCGTTGGCATTCCGCCAGTCTTTTGTAATGGCATAAGATTTGGACTACCAGTGATGGACAGACCGAAACTTGTGATTGGCATTCCACCAGTTTGTAATGGCACTAAGTTACCACCAGTCTTTTGTAATGGAACCAAACCACCAGTCAGTTGAGTAGGAATGAAACCACCAGTTTTTTGTAATGACATTGTAGCACCAGTAGGTTGTAAGGCGATGAAACCAGTAGGTTGCAGAGTGATGAAACCACCAGTGATTTGGGATGGAATGAAGTTACCAATAGGGACGAAACCAGTTGGTTGCAGAGTCATCAAACCGAAGCCACCACTTGTAACTTGTGGGTTCAAAGTAGTGTAAGCCTGTTTATCGGAAGCCAAATCACCACCGGTCTTGATAGGTTGTAAGACAGGAGCACTTGGTTTAGAGCCATTACTGATAGGAGCAGGTGGGGCTTTACTCGAGTCCACTGGTTTCAAATTGATCAAATCTGAAATCGAACCATTCAATGGTAAAGTAGGAGTCGAGGAAGGTCTCGAAGGAGCTTCTGGAGTTAAGTCTACTTGGGATCCAGTCTTCAGAGCTGGTTTGACAGCCCAAGCGTCATCTTCAAATCTTTGCAGAGCATCGTTTCCGGTCTTGACAGGACTCAATTTCGAAGCATCCACCTTATCATTAGGCAGTTGTAATCTGTCCGTACTCAAGTTTCCATTGTTAGTTTGGAAGAGACCACCAGTCTTGGTGGCTTCCAAATCGGAGGTAGATCTGGCACGTCCAAACTTACCATCCAAGAACTTCATCACTCTCAAGATATCTCCCTCTCTCAAACCAAGAGTTCTCAACAAGGAAGGAGTGATGTCTTCCAAGATGTTTTCGTCCATTTGTTCCCTATTGAAGTTCAATTGATAGCGTTGACAGTTATTGACATCGATACCACAATTGAGGAAGAATTCGAACCAATCGTAATCCGGATCTTTGGCTGGTTTAGTGTTCATCTTTGGCTTGACTTCTTCTACCTTCAGCAGAGTAGGACGAGCCGGTTGTTGTGGAGCAGGAGGTTCAGGCAACTTCTCTTCTTCCTTTGATTTTGGTTTTGGTTTGTAGTTCTCCAAAGACATTCCTGTGATTCTCTCGACATACTCCAAATCTTCAGAGGACAACTTTTGAGCCAGAACGGCAATCTTAACACCGTTGGTCTTATGTAAGTGGATCTTACCATCGACACAACCCAAGAACTCAGCCTCCACTTTGAAAGCACCAGAACGATCAATCCAGGTCCGTACTCTATGAGGATTAGGTTTCGACTTGTCTTCAGAAGAGCTGGAGGCGGCCTTCTTACTCGACTTCAGTCTCTCTCTCTCGTCATGCTTTCTCAATCTGTCTCTCTCCTCTCTCGTTCTCAATTCTCTTTCTCTCTTTGTTCTACGTCTCTCCTTTTCTAATTCCTTCTCCAATTCTCTTTCTCTCTTTTCGTGCTCAACACGCAACTTTTCACGTTCTCTTTCCCGCTTCTTCTTCTTATTCGGATTAGCCATTCTGTTACTCATCTTGGAGATCAAGTTGGACGAAGATGATCTTCTCATTGACTTGGTCAATTCGACGTAATTGGAGGGAATAACACCTTGTTCTCCAGTGTCCATGTTTTGCACCATCCACCAGTCCTTCGACTTCTTGTCGTTGATCACACAAACCATATCATTCTCTCTAACGGTCAACTCGTCTTCCGTAGCAGCCTCGAAATCAAAGATGATTCTACCGGTCGGAAGTCCGTTCAGTTTGGCCGGAGTGGCAGCTGCCTTAACTTCTTGTAATCCCTTCATCGAAACAGCACCTTTGAAGTCTCCCATAATAGAGACAATCAGGTCGGCACTCTCTCTGGAGTCAGCATATAACTCGATATTAGCATATGGTCTCTCGAATTCCAAGAAAATATGCTTCTTTTCGTTACTGAAATTGAGCAAATGTTGCAATTTCCACTCTCTTCTATCTTCACCCGAAGAAATGATGATCTTGGAACTACCAACGAGCAAAGTGCGCTTGACTTTCTTGCCCTTCTCAACGATTTCCATCAATTCCCAGTTGAAGAAGTCATCTTGCACGAAGTCTTCTTCTCTCATTGGTTCTGGTTCTTCATCAAAGGAAGTTGTAGAAGGTCTTGGTCTAGAAGGCATTGGAGGAGCCTCTTCCTCCTCATATTCTTCTGGTTCATCGTATTGGATTTGATTGACCAAGACAGGGGCTGCTGGAGCAGAGGGTTGAGGTTCGAATCTTTGAACTGGCTCGTCCTTCAGAGGCAACGCTGGAGGGGGCGTAGTTTCCCTTTGGACTGGTTGTTGATCCATTCTTTGAGGAGGAGGAAGGAAATTGGCAGCGTTCGACGAGGAACCATAAGCCAGAGGTGGAGCAGAACCACCAATCTCGATGTAATTAGCTGGAACAAAACCGAATTGGTTATTAGAGGAACCCACTAAGACCCAATCTTGATCCGAACTATCATATACATTAAGTTGATCTCCTTCTTTGAAGGTCAATTCTTCTTCCGTCTGTTTATCATAATCATAAAGAGCAAGCAGAGTAGACTGGACGGGAGCAATTTCTATGTAATTACTTGGAACCAACCCAACAGGTTCCTCCAACTCCGCTCCAACAACTCTCTTCTTGACCTTCCACCAATCATCAACATCGGAAGTCTCCAATAAGTACAACAAATCATTCTCATTGATACTCAATTCTTCCTCATTTTGAGCTTCATAGTCATAAAGGGCCTTATAAACCCCGATGAACAATGACATGATTGATTCGGCAAATTTGACAACTAAGTATGACTTGAAAGATTTATCGAATTTTTCCCGTCTTTCCTTTTTTTTCCCCTTTCCACAAGGCAGTCAAAATGTCAGTGGTAGTAGTAATGGGACACAGGAAGGAGAGAAGTCGAAGAGGGAACTCAATGGATGAAAAAGAACGATCTGTGTTATGTATAAGTGAATCTCACGTTATATTCTACTTCACTACGTCCCTGCCTTACTATACCCCTTATCCTTATCTACTTCCTAATTAGGCAATAGTACCAGTTAGACATATACACGTTACATAAATAGAGAGATCAGGCCAGTTTCAGTTTCTTCAGTTTACGGAACTCGCTGATCAACTTTGCGGCTTTGTTATCCATTTTCTTTTTCAAGTCCTTATTAAGACCCAACAGGAAGCCTATTTCGTAGAAGACGAAGAAGGGAGCAAGTACCAACAGTTGCATCAAGTTATCCAACAACAGAGGGGCGCGATGTTCGAAGAAGCCGTGGCCGATGAATTGCGCGATCCAGGCGGAGACGTGTAAAGCGATGGCGGGTTTGACCACGGCTGCCGTTGGGTAGATGGTGTGAAGGGATTCCAACAGATAAGACACACTTAAGATGATGACTGAGTAAATGAAGCCGTTGAAGAAATCCAAGATCATGTAGAATAAACTGAAGGAGATGATCAATACCGATCCGGCATTGAATACATATTGGTTGAGGAAGGACACCGTTGAGGGAGCCAAGTCAAATTTGGCCAAATCTATGTGGTCACTGAAGTTGAGTGCACTCAAAAAGGTCACCGAGGTAAATAATATAATAGGGATAAACACCATATGAATCAGAACATTCACAGGATGGAAATGATACAGCCTATAAAAGGCCAATTGGTTATCAAGATCAAGTACTCCCATCTCTCTTGGTATAGAAATTTTTGTCCGATCTTCTCCGCTTTTTTTTTTCCTCGCTAGAAGACGTTGGGGATTCCTTTTGTGTCTTTATATATGGAGGATACGAACTTTTTGCCTTTGCTTGTAAGTTCTTCTATTGTTTAAGATACGAGAGGAAAAAGAAGAAACTAGAAAAGTGACAGTTAAATGACCTTTAAGAAGAGGTACTTCCCCTCTCTATGTAATGTAATGCTGGGATTAAATTTAAGTTACGAGGCATTTGACATGCGCTGGAAAAAAGTATTATGCATGAGCGATCTTTGGATGGCTCGTATTTGAAGTAAGCTTCTTCCTGGTTGTTATTGTGTAGATGATAATTTAGTCGTTCATTTTGGCCCAATATAGAGGTTGATTTAAGTAAAAAAAAGGGGTTAAAAATGTGAGCATCTATATAAGATGTCACAACAACAGATCATTACGTTTTTAATTGATTGGTCATTTCACGTGGTTCAACAACCCATCAATGGCAATATGATGATGGTGTATCATCTTTTCAAGATGAGCAACAGTGCTGTTCAAATATCATTGGAGCAATTTATTGAATTGATCCATGAGATTAATGAGGTATCGTTTGGAGCAATTGAGTTGGAAGAAATGAACCCCTACGATGTTCATATCGAATGGATCAACAAATTGAGTCTTCTTTTTCTTAAAGACCAATTCGATTTGCAGGGGTCCAATTTTTCTGCTCTCTCTTCAGTGACAAAATGTGAGACGGAATTGATTCCAGAACTTCTTGATTGGCAAGACTCTGGTAATGATATCTTCAATTGCACGACTCGCAAATCGCAATGGAATCATTTGAGCTCTCTCTTGGAGACCCCCTCCTCATTCCAACAACTCAAATTGGAGGTCCTTCAACACCAAACTCCAGTAAAGCCGTACTTCGATGTGTGTAATTCTCCTTCTCACGTAGATCTCATTCCGTCTCTTCTTACGACTCCCTTTAAGAGTCTTTTGGAACGTAAAAATCTTACTCTGGAACAGAAACTGGCTGTCAAATGTCTTCAACAAAAGATCCATTTCCTTCCAATCTTGAAACCCCAGACGGATCCAAAGTTAGGTGATTGTTCTTATTTGGATACCTGTCATAAGGCGGAGTCATCTTGTCGGTATTTGCATTACAAACAAGTCAGTCCAACTGACTTTGTGGAGATTTCACCTCACAGAAAAGACGACCAGAAAGTGCTTTGTGATTTTGTCTTTGGGACTCCCGTTGACGACGAAGTAAGAGAAATCACCCCACCGCAATGGATCAATTGTGATATCCGGAAGCTTGACTTCTCCATTTTGGGGAAATTCTCCGCGATCATTGCCGATCCTCCATGGAATATCCATATGGTATTACCTTATGGGACCTGTAATGACTCGGAACTCTTGAATTTACCCATTGAGCAATTACAAGATGATGGAATTATGTTACTCTGGGTCACCGGAAGATCCATTGAAGTGGGACGGCAAAGTTTGCTTAAATGGGGGTACAGAATAGTTGACGAATTAATCTGGATCAAGACGAACCAACTCTCGAGAACAATCTGTACAGGACGTACAGGTCATTGGTTGAACCATTCAAAGGAACATCTCTTAATTGGGTAAGTATCACCTCCTTTCCAGCCAGACTTAACTAACCCCTCAGTGTTAAGGGAGACCCCAAATGGGCATATTCAGGTGTCGATACTGACGTCATTGTATCAATGACAAGAGAAACGAGTAGAAAACCGGATCAAGTAAGAAATAGAAATAACTTTACGCAATTACCTACTAACTTCAGGTCTATGACATTGTCGAAAGAATGTGCGGCTTTCGATCCAGAAAGTTGGAGATCTTTGGTAGAGATCACAATACCAGGCCAGGTTGGCTAAGTGAGTTGAATCAGAGTATAAAAGTATGCCCCTACTAACTACAAAGCCCTTGGAAATCAATTGAAAGGTACTCATATTGTGGAACAAGAATTAGCTACAAAGTATAATCAGTCACAAATGTCTAGTAAGTAGCTGCAGTCTAAGTGGTACCCCTTTTTTTTTTCTCAGCCAATAATATTTCTTGAATTATTTTATCATTTTCGTAGGTCGTGTACTGGGAGGACAATATTTTTGGGTAGATGGAATGATTTTTTTTGGTAGTAGGAAAAATTTTGGAAGAAAGAATTAAAACACACACCACAACGATAGGAGATGTTTGCCAACTCAATTAGACAATCATTGAAGAGAACTCTGGGACGTCGTTTTGCTTCTAGTAGCAATCCATTCCCACCAGCCGATGCTGCCAAGCTGAAGGCTTTCAAGGAACACTTGGTACACTTGGAAGAGCACTCCAAACAAACCACCGCTTTATGGAAGAAGATTTCCTATGTCGTTGCATTCCCATCCATTGCCGTCACTGCTTACTTCATTTACGGTGTTGAAATGGAACATGCCAAGCACAGAGAACATTTGGCCCACGTATCAGACGAAGACTGGCCAACTCAATTCGACTACCAAAATGTCAGAAAGAAGTCCTTCTTCTGGGGTGATGGAGACAAGACTTTGTTCTGGAACCCAGTCATTAACAGACACATCACCGAATAGATTATATATTCTACTCTAATTTAAGAAAAGCCATTTATTTAAAGATGAAGTAAACGTAGTATTAAAGGGACGGTAGAAGGAAGGAAAAGAAGCACAAGTCAAGCCAGGCAAGGCAAGCCATGCCTGCCTATATCTCTACTTGCCTGCTCACCTACCTATCTTCCAGCCTAGACCGTGGAGAAGATATACAAATTATTGGTCAGCAGTATCAGGACGCTATTTTCTCTAGGATGCCAGCTCAAATGTAAGATACTCTTTTTGAAGTCGATCGTTTCGAAATCCATTTCCTTTCTCATCATGCTCAAACCGGAACTATTATTGTTATTATTATGACGTTTCTTGTTGAATGAATTGGACGAGTTGGAGAGGGACGAGTTGTGATGTTTCGTTGACTTGAACGCAGACTTGTCTGCTTGTAACACGATCTCCTCTACATCTTCGTCGTACTCTTCCAGACCAGTGTCACTATTTGATTGAAGATTCATCAGTTTCAGTTGTTGCTTACCCTCTGATCCAATCAGGTTCGGGTAGATCATGAAGTTGTTGTTGTAGGATCCGGTCATGATCGACTTGTTATCACCACTAAATTGCACTTCGAACTTGTCGAAGATGGCGTCATTTTCGTACGTATCACACAATCTGTCTCTCAAGGATTCGTGGATGTTTATCGTCTTCAAGGGTTCTCTCTCCATGGCAATATCCCAAAGCTTGACAGTCATGTAATCACGACTGACTATGTATTTACCGTCATAACTGAATTTGACATCACTGATGGACGAGGTGATTTCAGTGAAGAAATTGTGATTGGACGGGTCCATGTATTCTTCATACACTTTCAGATGTTGGTCACAAAGCGAATTCTCTCTCATATCGGACAATTTGATCGTACCTTTCGAACTCGAATACATGAACAAGTTACAATTGATCGGATGGAACTCTGCACTGGTGATGACTTCGGTCAATTCTTCCATATTAGCAGGCTTGATATCAACAATATTGAAAGATTGATCAGGAATGCCCAAATTCCATAAATTGATCCTCAAATCATCAGACGAAATAAAGGTTTCATCATCCGAATTGACACTTATGGAATTGATATGATACAGATGCAGATTTCCGAAAATCCGTTTAGGTTGCAGCAGAATAATGGTGTCATGTAAAGTCAATCTTGGTAAATGCAAATTTTGTATGGATAATTGTTTGGACAGCAGCAGCAGCAGCTGCTGCAGTTGTTGGGTCCCGGCAGTTGAACTGAAGCTGAATTTTGGATTGAACGATGAAGTAGAGGTGGTCGATTCATCCAAATTGGTCTCAGTGACCAATTTGATCTGCTTCTCAAACACCTTCCATAACTTGATAGTCTTATCGTTGGTACTAAGCAAATAGTTGGAATTATTGGACTTCTTCAACCATTTGACTTTATTGATCTTCTCCTCAATCTCTAAACTCTTCAAATAATCGAATTCCAGATCATGACTCTGGAACTCCGTGTAAAACTTGTACTCACAATTCTTCTTGGTCTGATTCCGCTCAAAGAGAACCACACGACCTCCACGGTCACCAGTGGCCAAAAAATCGCCAGTATGATCAAACTCAACAGTAGATATAATATCCGCCTCAGTAATATTCTCTATATCCCCCTTGTCCCCAAAACATTGAGAAAACTTCCACGCTTCAGAACTCATGGTGTCTTCCTCTCTCCACTATTTTCTCGTTTGTATTAGCAACCACAAATATAAAGTATCCCTTCAATGTCTGACTATCTAAAAACTCCCCCACTATGATGGTTGTGAGTCACGTGATGTTCTTAATTGGATGTATTGATATATCGAGACAATTGATTGACTGATGGCTCGCCTTCAATCTTGGTATTGTATATCGATGAAGATGATGATTTCAAATTTTTGCTGTCGATTTTTTTACTGCCTGCCCTCTGTTTTTTTCCCTGGTAATTTATTGAAAAGGGAAGGAAGGAAAAATATGGTAGTACGGGTAGGGAGTAAAAACGGGGGAGAAAAAATAGTGGTACAGTAGTACAGTGGTAAAATACAGTGATGAAATTGGAGTAGTAAAATTGTAGTAGTAAAAATTGTAGTAGTAAAATTGTAGTAGTAAAAATTACAGCAGTAAAATTGTTGTAGTAAAAAATACAGCAGTAAAATTGTGGTAGTAAAAAATACAATGGTAAAATTGTAGTGGTAAAATTGTAGTGGTAAAATTGTAGTGGTAAAAATTGTAGTGGTAGAATTACCATAGTAAATCAACCATAGTAAAATACGTGGTTTTACAGTGAAAATTATCGGAGCAAGGCCGGAAGTGGCACTTCAAAATTGCATACCAGACTACAGCTGGAATAGACTACATCTGAACAGCCTTCATCGCATCCTACTTCTACAGTCAATCAATCTCGATTCATTTTAAACTATATCTGACATACTAAGCAGACTTAGGCTCTAGCAGCAGCAGCACCTGGGGTGATCTTCTTGTCTTTGTTGAATCTTTGTCTTTGAGGTGGAGCTCTGATTCTTCTGTCTTCTCTAGATCTGACTCTGACAATTCTGGCGTGGATAGCACAAGAAACACAGTAGTGCAATTTGTTGTACAACTTTGGCAAAGCGTATTCTTGGTAGACGGAAGCCTCAGACAAGTCTCTTACAGCAGCAGCCTCGACCATGTTCTTGATGGTGACACGCTTGATGGCCTTGTCCTTTGGAACACAACGAGCACAGTTGATACATCTAACTGGCTTGACGTGACCTCTTCCCTTCTTGTTTCTACCGTTGGAACTTCTCTTCTTTGGCATGTTCTATTGAATGGTTAGTATTGCAAGTTGGTCGAAAAAATACTCTTCGAAGGTTCAGCGAGTCGAGTCTCTCTCTCTCTCTTGGCAGTTGGGTAGTTGCTTCTTCTTGTTCTACTGAATGTGAACACTTTACTATCTCTTTGCTATTGTCCTAATTCTTCACTTCTATGACTTGA
Source organism: Nakazawaea siamensis (assembly GCA_030569775.1). Lineage (NCBI taxonomy): Eukaryota > Fungi > Ascomycota > Pichiomycetes > Alaninales > Pachysolenaceae > Nakazawaea > Nakazawaea siamensis. The sequence goes on from JAJMLT010000018.1 coordinate 73,003, forward strand.
CTTCATGTCCCGCTGAACTCCCGATGTTGTTCCTTGATTTTGTACATACGATTTAATACAATGATTTAACTCGTTGGAATTGAATTGAATCTATGATTACTGAAAAATTATATTCAACCTTTTTTTTTTTTCCAATAGTAAAAGACGGAAAAAAATTTTCAAGTACAAAAATTGGCAGTCCCTTACTATAATTTGCACCGTGTCACTAAATTTCTCAGCACTTTAAGAAAAAAAGTGTTCCAAAATAGTAATTGACAGTCACAAAAATTTACCTCTTTGTTTCAACTGTAAAGCTCTGTCCTTTTCTAACATCGTAACCTCAGATGATTATGTAAGCGCTGGATTAGTCGTGTCTGTAGGGATTAGGAAAAAAGGAGAGAGAGAAAGGGGGCTAGGGAGGGAGGAGAGAAAATGGGGTGATGGGGAAAGTGAACAAGGTTAGGGGAAGTAATTGAGAATTAGAGGGTACTATAAAGAAGATGAGAGACTGAAGGAGAGAAAATATGTGATATTAAGGGCCCCTACCAACCAATTAAGAGTTGGCTATCGTTATAGTTGAAATTAGTATGGGGGTCTATTTTTTTTCTCTAGCCAATCATACGATTTTTTTTTCTCATTAATTTTTTTAAAGGAAAATTTAGAAAAAGAAGTCAGAAAACACAACTACGCTAATACACAAGACCAAGATGCTCAGAGCCGGTGCCAGAAGATTATTTGCTTCTCCAATGAGACAGCAATTCATGTTGAAGTCCACTACTTCCACCCCAACTTGGAAGACTGCCAAATCTTTGTCCGAGGTTGTTGACAAGCACGACTTGATAGGTCCAGGTAGCACAGATCCAAAGAAGCTTCCAACAGATTTAGAACAAGCCACTGGTTTGGAGAGATTCGAATTATTGGGTCAATTAGAGGGTATCGAGGTTTTCGACAACTTACCATTGGACAGTTCTAGAATTGGTACTATGGCCAACCCAATTGTCATTGACTCTTACGATGACTACCGTTACGTCGGTTGTACTGGTGCCCCACTGGACAGCCACTTGGTACAATGGTTGAAGCCAACCACTGACCACGTCGCCAGATGTTGGGAATGTGGATCCGTTTACAAGTTGAACTTCATCGGTGACCCAGATGCTGGCCACCATTAAACAATCCCTCCCAAAAACAAAAAGCAATCATTTGTCATCTCCCGAGGTAGAATCCATTCAGTGACATGCCATCATTATCAAAGGAACATTGGAAAAAACTGAAGAGTGGGCTAATATATTATTTATAATACAAAGTATCTTCATAGAGAGAGTGTAGAAGGTGTAGGAGGACTAGTGGGACAGAGACAGGACTGGGCTGGAATGGACTACATTGGACCACACGGAGACTCAGGTTCACTTCCAACTAAGAAATTTATTAAATTACGGGTTAGAATATATTCCAAAATCCAGTCCAGGCCAGACAGGTCACTTCCTTATCGTCTTATCAAGACGTGTAAGTCTGGTGTTTGTCTTTAAATATTTTTTTTTCTACCTTAATAACTTTCTATAAAGACTAAGTAATGAGTAGTATAGACGCGATACAGAAGACACCCAAGACGGAGAACAGTCTTAAAAGAACGCTGAATACGCCACTTACGCCATCAGTGGTTGATATGAATCTGGTGGTGCTGCATCAGAGACGGAAATTGGACGGAGAACTGGACGTGGCGCTTGACGAGGGAGAAGAAGTAAACAACGGGTCTCCCAAGAGAAGAGTCAAGTCTTCGAATAGCGCGGATGAGCAGCCAGTGATATGTAGTTTGGAGGAACTTCTTTCTCTCAGGACGGTGTCTGAGGGTGGTGATATGTCTGGATTTGTGATGAAGAACCAACTCAAAGAAACACAACAACTACTTCGATACATGGAAATAGAGAGAGAATGCCTTTATGTTAATGAATGATACAGTTGAGCCAGGGCGATGCGATCGGTGGATTGGTATTGCATCATTTGCGTGAAGAGTTGTTTGATGACGTCGGAGTCACATCTGGGTAAGAGATGATCGACTGATTGGGCTGGTTTAGGAGCAAATTGGAACAGTTGATAACTTTCCTTATGTTGGACCTGAGTCCATTTGGACATCGAGTCTGTGCCTAGTACTGAAACAATTTGCCCAATGAGGAAGAGATCATTGATTTCATTCGGATCATCTTCGTAAAAGGGACAGGTATCATCGGAGGAATACAATTCCGTGAGAATAACTCCTAATGACCACATGTCAATACCTTCGTCATAATCCGAACAACCAAAGATCAACTCGGGCAGCTTATAATAACCAGTACTGATGTCGATAATTTTGTGATCAGCGGGTTCCTGACCATAATTATCGGGTCCCTTCCAGGAGATACCAAAATCAGTCAATATAGCTTGCCCCTCTGCGGAGATCAAGATGTTCTCGGGTTTCAAATCCCGATGTATAATACCAATGGAATGTATGTAACTTAACAGAGAAGTGATACCACGTAAGAGAGTGATGATGTCATCGGAAGGGAATCGATTGACATAGATGGTTTGTAAAGAGCCGAAGTTGACCTTCTTTTTGAGATGATGACGCATGAGTTTTCGTAAATCTTGGGTATAAAAGGGCATCACCATGACCAATTCCTCGTGTAATTCGTACGAATCAAGAAGTTGGACCACATTGGCGTGATTCATCTCCTTCAATAGCGCTAACTCTCTGGTGCTACTATGTGGAGCTCTGTCATCGAGTGGTTCCGTCACTTTCAAAACTACCTGCAGATCGTTCTTCGGATCACGTGCAGAGTAGACATCGCTACACAATCCATGACCAATCCGTTGTTCTCGTATGTACCGCGAGCCTGACATAATGCTATACTGTACCTCTATTCCTGTCCTACTTTCTTAACTAAGGCCAGAAGAAAAAAAAAAGACAACCATCAAAAGTCATCACACAATATAAGAGGCAAACCATGTCTACATACCAACCCGAATGGGTTACTATGGAGTTACGAGATATCGGAAACTCCTATTTCAACGAAGCGCCATTGACGCTGAGTAAATTAGATTTGAAGAAGAACAGTATCGAGACCTGTATTCTGCTCAATGATGGGCAATTGTTGAAGGATCTTACCAAATCACGGGAAGGGTTACTCAACCTGGAGCTTCGACTGAAGACGTGGCCCTTATTGATGGGACTTGACAGTTATCAAAGAGACTCCGAGGACCAACCGGAAGATCTGCATCCGGATGAAGATCAATTGCTGTTGGATATCGAGAGGAGTTTCGTATACTGGCCTGATAATCTTACGAGTTATGAATTACACCAATTACGTACCAGTCTTTCCAACCTCATCACAAAAGTCTTGCGTCGAAATCCCGATTTGAATTATTATCAAGGTTACCATGACGTAGCGAGTGTCTTTCTTTTGGTCTTTCTGAATCCATTAACGTCTTCTGAGACAGCTTCATTCAATAAGGCCGTCGATTACTTGGAACTGTTCACCATGTTACATTTGAGAGACTTTATGGTTTCCGAGATCGAATTCTCCGTCTCCCATTTACAATTGATCCCGGCTTTGATCTCCAAGATCGATCTGTCCTATGCCAAATTGATCTATTCGGTACAACCTTTCTATTCCCTCTCGGCTATTATCACTTTGTATGCCCATGATTTGAAGAATTTTGACCAGATTTGCACCATCTGGGATCACGTGTTTTGTGAAAATAGCGTCCTGGTGTCCATCTACTTCTTTGCTTCCGTGTTGATTTATTATAAACTGGAACTCTTGGAAGATTTACAGGAGATCACAGATTGTGCTCAGGACTTTAAAGACATTGCTCAACATAAGGACATCTTCCATTCCATACTATCTAAGCTGTTAGATAAGATTGAAGATGGTCTGTTCTATGAAATACTCAAGATATCCAATGGATATTTGACCAAATTCCCACCTCAAAGTCTTCAGAAATACGACCGAATTATCAGTCACAATTCGGTACTCAACAACACGTCTAAATTTGAAGCTGGTCTTGATTTAGTACAAACTCGCGAAAAAGTCAAGAGTTATCCTCAAAGTAAGGTAAGTGAGATCTTCACATTACAACTGAAAGAATCTGCCGTTCTCAAGAGACAAAAACAATTGGCCTTGATGAAGAGACAAAACCCGGGAAAACTTTCCATACTTGCCAGATACCTCCAATCAGGTAACGGAAGAATCCAAGTACGTAACAAGAAACTCAAGGTGTCAACGTTCTTGATCAGATTGTCCTTCACCATTGGTATCTTGAGCATCATACTACGATACTACACTCCTACGGCTTCCAGTCGTAGTATAGAATATATGGTACATGGATTTCACAGCTTAAGTAACAAAATAATTAATGGCAATGGATACAACCTTGTTAACTTGTTTTAGTCGAGGTTGTTGGCAATTCTAAAGTGATTTCGTAGATCAACAGTAACTCGGTGTTGGACCCATTCCAACCTCTATTACCACTAGCACTGACCATGAATCTACAAGTAGGATCCACATAGAGATCACTCAATACTCCTCCATGATGTCCTGGGATGATCATGAATGGAATCTTCAGTTTCTTCGGGTTCTTCTTCAACTCGTCGTACAATCTAAGATCGTATAAACGAATGTTGTCGTAAGAACCACACAAAAGGTGGTTCCCATTTTGCATTGGTTTTACCACACTAACGGGACCAGAGACACTTGGGAATTTCAATGTCTTGGAGGCAATGGAAGATTTCTTGGATCTGCTAAAAGGCATCTTGATCGAGAACTCTTCGACGGTAGAATTACGTCTACCAGCATAGATGAAATTTCCATCGTTGGACCAACACAGAGACATACACCAAGGAGGAGTAGAAGTTGGAACGGGAATCCTCAAGACACTGTTATTTTCACAACGTCTATCCCAGATGTTCAAGGATCCGTCCATGGATGAAGATAAGAAGACGTTATCATCGTACACCAACTCATTTGTCTGATTGGCTTGAGACTGTTGTTCGGCAATTTCCGTCTTCATCTTATCTGTGGGTTCATCATCTTCTTCGTCATCACTTCCAAACAACAGGTCCATATTATCTTCTTCGTCTTCTTCACTCTTTTCCAAGAATGGATATTTTTGGGAGTCCAAAGAGACCAGGTCAACGGTGTTAATTGGACGATAAGAGATACTTGAAATTTGACTGGTACAGTTGAGGAAACGATTAACGACACTTCCGTCTTCCAAGTCCCATTCCAAGATCTTCTTATCCCAACCACCACTCAAGAAACGGTTGTTGGCATTATTCAATTGTAGCACACCTACCGTTTCGTTATGTTGGTCTTGACCATTACCATGTTGGAAGTAATGTTTAATAGAACCTTCTTGATGTCTCACTGTTTGTAACGAGATTCCTCCACTTTCCAATCCACTAAGTAACCACAAGGAATCCTTTTGAACGGCTAGCGAATAAACAGGAGACAATTTGGGTTCGTAATGACTCGAGGACACCGACGATTGTTGCGCCTTTTTGGCCTTTTTAGTTGGAGGCAGTCCTGCCGTCTTTTGAGACAACTTGTCTAATTCGTCTTTATAAATAGGTTGTTCGTTTTCCCAGTACGACGTGAGAATACCTCCCAATGACATGGAATCCACCAACGCGTGCTTTTGCAGTACTGTAAGTGGAAGTTGTCCTTCAATGGAAGACTTGAAATCGTACTTTCTAATAAACCCATCTTCTCCACCGGTAAACAACCATTTAGGCCCCCTGGAGAGGGCAATAGAATGCACTGCCGATCCATACGTGATCAGAACATACGGCACAATATCAAACCCGGTGGCATTCCGAGCATTGTATATGAGTTGTTCCCGAAGAGTAGTAGCCTCTCCTCCGGTTTCTTCTGGTGTCTGAGAGACTTGCTCTTCTTCTCCATCGACGGTCATTTGGGCATCCTTCGACTCGTTGTTTTGTTCTTTATTCTCTTCTCCATCTTCCTCTTCATCTTCCTCTTCATCATCGTCGTCGTCGTCGTCGTCATCTTCATCGTCGTCGTCGTCATTATCGTCGTCGTCATCTTCTTCTTCCTCTTCCTCTTCTTCAACTTCAGGCTCAGGAACGGCTCCTTGGACACTCTCTTCTAATTCTTCATCATCTTCATCGTCTTGGTCTTCTTCCTCCAATTGCTCCAATTGAACGTTGTCATCTAATATGTCATCGTTGTTCATCTTGATCTTGTTCCCTCGATAACTATGGACTTAGTTTTTTCTTTAAGTTGTGAAGAAATAAAGAGAGAGAGAGAAATAAAGAGTAGAGAAATAGAGAGAGTGAAATAGAGAGAGAAAAAGAGAGCTGAAAAATACTACCACATCCTTACATAGTACTAGTGGGATACATTAGTAGCCATACACTGGTAGTAAAGTAGTTCTACACCTCTTCAGATCATATCTTACAGCCTTATCATTATATACAAGCACATTATTAAACACTAGCCAATTTCTTCATTTCGCAAGCTTGAGCTTCGAGAAGCATTCTTTTTCTTATATTCATGAGATCTTCGTTATCTTGTTCGTCCTCCGGCTTCACGCTGGAAGGAGCTCTATTTCTATTGTAGAACAGTATTTGAGCGGAATTGTCGAGAGAGTCCACTGATATCGTGGAAACGATGGACATTGTATCTTCCGAGTCGGAGTAATCGTAAGTTTGGTTGCGTTCCACAAACTCAGTCACCTCAACGTATTCAGTCTCCAAAGCTGCAAAAGTCGGCTCCTTCCGCACTTTGGGACTCAATTTAGAGATCCAGTTCACCTTAGGAATCCCAGTACCATTCAGCAATAAATAATGAGTCTTCATCAGACGCTCATGGAACTTATCGTTATGTCCATTCGTACTTTGCTCACTCTGTTTCTTTGAGGTCTTTTCACCCGAATAAAAGATCGAGTCATGCGAATTATGTTTCATGAGTTGATGCAGGACTTCATCCGGATGGTCGAGTTGTACAAGATTGTGGATTTGGTTGTAATAAAAGTACTCTCCCAAGGTCGGGTCATACCTTACTTCCCAACCAAGGGGAACTTTAGGGGTGTTTCCGTTGTACCCGGTAGGTTCCGAGACGTCCGCCTCCGGAGCAAAAGGATCCAAATCTTCATCGTATAACGAGTCGCTGTCATTTTCAGAATAACCTAAACTCGGTATTGATCCGTTCCCGCTGATAGAACCATCATTAGACTCGGGAAGTGAAGAACTCTTCTTTATAGAGAAGAGATTACTTTGACAAGTCTTGAACTGCGGCGGTATTATTTTAGTTAAAGTCGAAATCATCTTAAACAAAGAAGCCAACCAAAGATAAGAAACAATCCAAAGCAACTATGTCAAGATCATAAGGAAGTTATATATATATTGCAGGAAAACTACATTAATCATCGCCCCTCGGATAAAAAAGAATCTTAACGGGTTTAATTGTTTTTCTTAGTAATTTTCTCCCCTTTCTTTCCGGTGTTAATTTTCCGACCCGAGAACGAAAGCGAAAAAATTAGTAACCTATTGCTTTTTACAGATACTTAGTAATGGTTTTTTCTCTCTTTGCTTCTCTGTTTTTCTCTTTATATTCTTCTTTCTCTCTTTTTTCTATTCTTCTCTGATTTTTCTTACTATATTCTTCTTTCTCTCTTTCTCTCTTTTTCTTTCTGTGTTTCTGTCTTTTTCTTCTCTCTTTCTTCTCTTTTTTCTTCTCTCTTTTTTCTTCTCTCTTTTTTCTCTCTCTTTCTCTCTTTTTCTTTCTTTCCATCTTATTCCCGTAATTACCCATCTAGGCAATCCAAATCAAAAGATAGTGTCCCCAGTGATCATTTTTTTTATTGCCACAGCCACTTAGTGAAATTAATTTTTGCTTTATATAAGAGCATAGATTAGATCTTACACCAATTCGATCTTACAAAGAAATATGGCCGATAAAAACAATCCACCTAGTGTGCCTGACGGTTGGAAAGCCGTTTTTGATGATGAATACAAGACATGGTTCTATGTCGACTTGAAGACCAAGCAATCACAATGGGAACATCCAGATACCCCGCCATCGTACCAGCAATCCCAGCAACAACTGGAACAACAGACTCTGACTGGTAATAAGACCCAGAATCAGGGTCAGGACCAACGCCAGAACCAATATACTCAACAACAGCAGTATGCCCAACAACAACAATACCAACAATATCCTCAGCAACAGTATGCTCAACAGCAATACTACCCACAACAGCAACAACAGTACTCTTCTAGTGGAAGGCGGTATGGTACTGGTATGGGAATGGCTGGAGGAGCGCTTGCGGGTGGTTTAGGAGGTTTATTATTGGGATCTCTGTTATCTCACTCTATGATGGGTCCAGGTATGTATGGTGGTCCAGGTATGTTTGGAGGTCCAGGTGATTTCGGTGGTCCAGGAGGTCCAGGAGGTCCAGGAGGTGACTTTGGAGGTGGAGGTTTTGGTGGAGGAGACTTCGGTGGTGGAGGTGGAGATTTCGGAGGTGGTTTCTAATAGTGTATAAATGCAATAGATAAGGAGTTCAGTTATTTTGTTAGGAAAGTAGTGATGCCAGGGTAATGGGATGTCTGTGGTGGTCTTTAACATCCACTAACACTATCAAAGTCATTGCTATTGCCTTTCTGGTGTCATATGACTATCTTCGAAAAATAGGTTATATAGTACTTCAATCCAAAAAGATTGAAATTACATCACTCACCATTCCCTTTCAATTACTCCAGAACATCTCAAAATTTCTCTCAATATCCATCACACAACCTTCAACACCCCAATTTTGCTAAAATTTCATCTAAAAATGTCCAGCCAGTCATCCAATGGCTTGTATAGAATTACTACTTTCACTAGGGAAATTATTCGTAATTTGCTGCATCGGACGTATTACTGCGAGAGAAGAAAAGTAACAATTAACAAGTCAGCGAAAAAATTACAGCCGAAAAGTCTTTAGTGTGGCACTAACAATAATGTCAAATAGAAAAAAAAAAAAAAAGTCGGAGAAAGAACCAACCAGGTGGGGATACGAAATTAACAATAATAAAAAGAAAATCATGAAAGAGTGCTATTGATGGTTATTGTTTACATGTATTGTTGATTGCGATTCTGGATTCGAGTATCACGCAAGGACTAAAAGGAGTGTGGACTGATTAGAATTGGCCGAAGACTTTAAACGTTATTTCGAGGCTTGAAGGGTTTACTTTGAGTGTTAGAGACGCCAATCGAGCTGAAAAAAAGGGCGATGTAAACAATTTTATATACAAGGGAGGAGTAAAGAGTGGCGTTTTAATGTTTAGAAGGAGACACGACTACAATAAGCCCACATTCTAAATAATTTGTTAAAAGAAGGTTTAGTAATAAAAAATGCGCATCCTTTTTTATGCAGTGAACAGGGTGTCCCGAAAAGGGCGGGGATCGCCGATTGAAAAAAGGTTTTGGGTTTGAATGAAAGCTCAGCATTCAAGGGAAACTATTCCCGATTCAGACGTGCCGCTTACACAATGGAATCAGTTTTCCGCCCACTTGAGCAAGCGGAATTGTGCAAAGGTAACCTTGAATCTTATTTTGCGAGGGTTCACCTCGTAATCTCAAGTTGCATAAGATTTGTAAATTAGGTTCTATTGAAAATTAAACCAAACAGAGAAGGTTTTATCTTTAAGGATCACTATATAATAAATATGCATGATGCATAAATTTATATGCATAAACCTATGCATGAATCCACAGGGTGTTTCCCTATTTACGAGAACGAGCTTACTTTTCAGTAAAGCAAGGTTCCCTTTGAGCTATCGGCTTACAATGTATTACATTGAAAGACATTGTCTTAAGTTCAGTTTATTGTTCTCAGTCTGGAACGCAAAAGTAATTGATACTTCCAAGCTTAGCCTTGCAAACAATAGAAATATTTTTTCCTTTCCCTTCTGCCACGTAAATCCTACAATTAACAATTGCTATTGTTCGGCTGAAAAAAAAGAACAAAGCAGGGATGTAACAATACACTAACTATCAAATTGTGGATTGACGGCTGCTAAGCTGATCGTGGAACAGGATGTTTCTGCAAAGAACATCCTTTAATGGAATTGATCTTCTGTTATTTCATTTCACCCTGTAAGGTAGCCTCTAAAAAAATTGTTTTTAGCACTCTGAAGCAATCTCCCTTAAAATTGGAGATCCCAGTTCCTAGTAAGGAATAGAGTTTGATGATGTAGTACAAGCTATCTCTACGTTTTCCCTATCGGGAACAAAACTTTAAAATTGATTTTTTTCCTTCACGAATAATGCGCTTAAGCATACGAACGCAAATTTCATAATGCAGATTTTCTTAAGTACTTTGCCGAAGTAGAACGCACACTGAATAATCTGATGGTGGTTTCAACGACGAATGATGGCTCATTCTGAAGTCAATTGATGCCCCACAATTGGCGTTGCTCTTCAGGATGCCATCCGAGGCCCAAAAAAATTAAAGTTAATCTATACGCGAATCGAACCCTATGTTAAATAATACCGGGACAAAAGAGTTACCAGTTTCTTATAGAGAATTTCTCAATTCGCTCTAGCTGCAGACAAACCCATCAAAACGCACTCTCTCAAATAATCTCCATGCATATTATGCAGTTCAGAACCCAGCACTATCCGAAAAATACAATGTGCTCTTCTTTGTCAAATTGTAGAGATGATCGCCAAGTAACACGCGCCGCCAATCAGAGATGAGATAAGATATCGATGGAAGTGGAACTTCCTTCTAGCAATGTCGATCAATCTCGCCCAAAATAGAAGTACTTTATCGTATAGAATTTTTAACAATGAACTTGTCATAGTTTCTACGAATAACATGTGCGTCAATTCTAGCCCCCACAAATAAATTAAGGTTCATATTTCTTTTGAGTTGAATAAACAATGAAAGTGAAAACTAAATAATAGACGAGAGCTTTGAGACCGGAAAAGTCCTCAGTAAACAGGATTGTGCGTAGACCCTCCAATCCTTGCTTCTTGACATAAAGGAGCAAGTCGTAAAGCTCTCAAATACTCTAAAGACGTGCGGTTAGCTGGCATACAAGGATATCAAATTAATGTACAATTCTGCATTCTACTTCCGAGGGGTGGTTTTTTTCTATACCCTCGCTTGGCTTGTGCATACGTAAACTTGTTTGTGAGGTTTACCATGCAAAGGAAAACCGTAAAACAATAGGGAAAATATTTTTTCCAATTCTTTTTCTAAAGCTTCCGACGCGAAAATATTGCATAAAATTTGAACAGGGAAATTCTGTATCATGCAGAAACTGCGACTTAATCCGTGTTCTCTCTCCATCAACCATGCAAAAGGTCGCAAGTCATCTTTCTCCTTACACTCAATAACCGGCCATCCTTTGAACATGAAATGCTCGTAGGTGTTCGAGGATGAAGCTGGGTTGAGGTGGAATCTCAGCAAATTTTACCGCTACGCTTCGGAGTTCACATTCCCCATTCGCTCGGTGTTTAGCCGCCAAATTGGTCCAAGCCTGCATCCGGCCCTTTGTCAATGGCTGATAAATCCTATTGTTTGGTGTCAGAATTACCTATTGTTAAGAACGCCGACACTCGTTTTTCAATATATTACAGCCAGAAAAAGCAGAGATCTGCAAGTTTAAAGCTTAAAATAATAGCACTAATTTCTTTTTTTTTTCTTCTTTTAGGGATAGATGTCAATGAAAATAGTGAGTATTATATTTCAATTGAAATTTATCTATCAAAATTGATACATTTGCACTTGCGGAAATGATTAACTTCACATGCATGAAGCTGGATAATAAAGTTGCATATACGCCAAGCGCTAAATCCCTCGAGAGGCCAACCACGATGTTAACAAACAATTTCAATATTCTTCACCCCTCAGAAGTCAAGCGACTTGCTTCAAATAAATAGAACTAAATTGCCCTCAATTTCAAATTCAATTCTTCATAACAAATAAGTTTACCTTTAAGACTAGTAGTTCTCGACTTTAACTAAGCCGTACGCTTGACAATGAACTTACACTTCTTGGTTTTCTTAGGTAGTTTGTTGCAGTTCGCCTTGGCGACTACCACATTCACTACTACCTATGCTAACATTCTTTTGGGTACCACAACTTATGTTGAAGAGGTATGGACTACCACCACTGGAACCATTCTTGGTGTTCCATTGGTCGCTACTTATACCTCCACAATTTCAACCATTTCTTCCACTTCGAGTTCCTCCGTTTCGGATGCTTACTCCACTACCGACTCCCTTGGTTTCACTTCGGATTTGACTTCCGTCTGTAGTGCTTACACTGCTACTGAAAGAGGTAGTAGTCTTTCCATCTACGCCGGACCAGACTACGAAGTATACCAATATATGCAAAAGTTGTCAGATGGAGAGTACAAGATTTACTTCTACTTCAAGTTCACTTCTTCTTCTACCACCTGGAAAGCTTTCAACCTTTATGACTTGTCTATTAGTTCGTCTGATTTCTCTGCTGTGGCCGATCTTGACAGTGGAAGTGTTCTTATCACTTATACCTTGTCTGCCGACAATATTCTCACATGCTACTTGAGAACATGGGATTTCACTTGGACAACTTCTGCTAACATCGTCTACCTTTACTATGTTTCGAACTCTACTTTCCTGAACTTGACTTTGCTTACTGATGTCATTGACAACATCTGTGGTGACTCAAGTACTCCAGTCTGTACCAGTTCGCTTGCTGTCAGTGATGGTGTTGCTACCGCTACTTCGATTTACAGTTCTTCTAGTTCTTCTAGTTCTTCTAGTTCTTCTAGTTCTTCTAGTTCTTCTAGTTCTTCTAGTTCCTCTAGTTCAAGTTCTAGTTCTTCTAGTTCAAGTTCTAGTTCTTCTAGTTCCTCTAGTTCAAGTTCTAGTTCCTCTAGTTCTAGTTCTAGTTCTTCTAGTTCTTCTAGTTCGAGTTCTAGTTCCTCTAGTTCAAGTTCTAGTTCCTCTAGTTCCTCTAGTTCCTCTAGTTCTAGTTCGTCGACCTCATCAACTACTGCCACTGACACCTAGTCGACTACCAACAGTCTTGCTTTCACCACTGGTTTGACTTCTGTATGTACCGCATTAACTGCTACCCAAAAGAGTAGCAGTCTTTCTGTATACACGGGTCCAGATTACGAGGTATACCAATACATGCAAGAATTGGCCAGTGGAGATTACGAAGTATACTTCTACTTCAAGTTCACCACCTCTACTTCTTGGAGATCGTTCAACCTTTACGACTTGTCGATTGTTTCCTCTGACTTCAGTGCTGTTGCTGATCTCAGTGATGGTTCTGTGCTTATTACTTATACTTTGTCCGCCGACAATGTCCTCACTTGTTACTTGAGATCATGGGATTTCACTTGGACTACCTCTTTGGGTGTTATTTACACCTACTGGGTTTCTAATGACACTGACATTAACTTGAGTATCTTGATCGATGTTATTGACAACATCTGTAGCGAGGACACTCCAAGCTGTACCAGCTCTCTTTCCATCAGTGATGGTGTTGCTGTTGCTACATCTGTCCCAAGCTCCAGTTCTTCGTCTGCCACCAGCTCTTCTGCTAGTTCAACTTCAAGTGCGAGTGCAACTGACACTTATTCCACCACTGACAGTCTTGCTTTCACCACTGGTTTGACATCTGTCTGTAGTGCATTAACTGTTACTCAAAAGAGCAGCAGTCTTTCCATCTACGCCGGTCCAGACTACGAGGTATACCAATACATGCAATCCTTGGGTGACGGAATCTATGAGATTTACTTCTACTTCAAGTTCACCAGCACCTCTACTAGCTGGAGAGCCTTCAACCTTTACGACTTGTCGATCGTTTCCTCTGACTTCAATGCTGTTGCTGACCTTGACGATGGTTCTGTTCTTATCACTTACACCTTGAACTCTGATAACTTCCTGACTTGTTACTTGAGATCTTGGGACTTCACTTGGACTACCTCTTTGGGTGTTATCTACACCTACTGGGTATCCAATGACAGTGACCTTAACTTGACTCTCGTCACTGATATCATCGACAACATTTGTGCTGATGACACCCCAAGCTGTACCACTTCTCTTTCGATTAGTGACGGTGTTGCTGTCGCTACCTCTCTCGAGACTCTGAGTTCTTCTAGTTCTTCTAGTTCTTCTACTAGTGCTAGTGCAACTGATACTTACTCTACCACTGACAGTCTTGCTTTCACCACTGGTTTGACTTCTGTTTGTAGCGCTTACACCGCTACTCAAAGAAGCAGCAGTCTTTCCATTTACGCTGGTCCAGACTACGAAGTATACCAATACATGCAATCCTTGGGAGATGGAATCTATGAGATTTACTTCTACTTCAAGTTCACCAGCACCTCTACTAGTTGGAGAGCCTTCAACCTTTACGACTTGTCGATCGTTTCCTCTGACTTCAATGCTGTTGCTGACCTTGACGATGGTTCTGTTCTTATCACTTACACCTTGAACTCTGACAACTTCCTTACTTGTTACTTGAGATCATGGGACTTTACCTGGACCACTAGTGCTTACATTGTCTACACCTATTGGGTATCCAATGACAGTGATCTCAACTTGACTCTTGTCACTGACATCATTGACAACATTTGTGCCGATGACACTCCAAGCTGTACCAGTTCTCTTTCCATCAGTGATGGTGTTGCTGTCGCTACCTCTCTCGAGACTCTGAGTTCTTCAAGTTCTTCTAGTTCTTCTACCAGCGCTAGTGCCACTGACACTTACTCTACTACAGACTCTGTCGCTTTTACTACTGGTTTGACTTCTGTTTGTAGCGCTTACACCGCTACTCAAAGAAGCAGCAGTCTTTCCATTTACGCCGGTCCAGATTACGAAGTCTACCAGTACATGCAATACATCACTGAAGGTGCTTACGAAGTATACTTCTACTTCAAGTTCACTGACGATGTTAACATGAGAGCCTTCAACCTTTACGACTTGTCGATTGTTTCATCCAACTTCAATGCTGTTGCTGACATTGACGATGGTTCCGTCCTTATTACCTACATCTTGACTTCTGATGATTTCGCCAGCTGTTACTTGAGATCATGGGACTTCACCTGGACTACTTCGACCTACATCGTTTACACCTATTGGGTTTCTAACGACAGTGATCTCAACTTGACTCTTGTCACTGATATCATTGACAACATCTGTGCCGATGACACTCCAACCTGTACCACTTCTCTCTCGATTAGTGACGGTGTTGCTGTTGCCACTTCGACTCCAGCTTCGAGTTCCTCATCTACTGCCAGTGTAAGTGATGCTTACTCTACCACTGACTCTCTTGCTTTCACTACTGGTTTGACTTCTGTATGTACTGCATACACTGCTACCCAGAAGAGTAGTAGTCTTTCCCTTTATGCTGGTCCAGATTACGAAGTCTACCAATACATGCAACTGATTGACAACGGTGCCTACGAAGTATACTTCTACTTCAAGTTCACTGACTCTGTCACCATGAGATCTTTCAACCTTTACGACTTGTCTATCGTCTCTGCTGACTTCAACGCTGTTGCTGACATTGATGACGGTTCTGTTCTTATTACCTACATCTTGACTGCTGATGATGCTCTCACTTGTTACTTGAGAACTTGGGACTTTACCTGGACTACCGAGGCCTTCCTCATTTACACCTACTGGGTTACTAATGACACTGACCTCAACTTGACTCTTGTCACTGATGTTATTGACAACATCTGTGCTGAGGACATTCCATCTTGTACCACTTCTCTTTCTATCAGTGACGGTGTTGCTGTCGCCACCTCTACTCCAGCTCTGAGTTCCACTTCTGGTTCCTCAGCTTCTGCAAGTGAGACCGACTCTTATTCTACTACCGATAGCCTTGCCTTTACTACCGGCTTGACTTCTGTATGTACTGCATTAACTGCTACCCAAAAGAGTAGCAGTCTCTCGTTCTATGCTGGCCCAGATTACGAGGTATATCAATACATGCAATCGTTAGGAGATGGATTCTATGAAGTATACTTCTACTTCAAGTTTACCGACACCGTCAGCATGAGAGCCTTCAACCTTTATGACTTGTCTATTGTCTCTTCTGACTTCAACGCTGTTGCTGACATCGACGATGGTTCCGTTCTTATTACCTATATCTTGAACTCTGACAACGCCCTTACCTGTTACTTGAGAACTTGGGACTTTACCTGGACTACCGAGGCCTTCGTTGTTTACACCTACTGGGTTACTAACGACACTGACCTCAACTTGACTCTTGTCACTGATGTTATTGACAACATTTGTGCTGAGGACATTCCATCGTGTACCACTTCTCTTTCTATCAGTGACGGTGTTGCCGTTGCTACCTCTGTTGAGACTCTGA
Organism: Nakazawaea siamensis; assembly: GCA_030569775.1. Lineage (NCBI taxonomy): Eukaryota > Fungi > Ascomycota > Pichiomycetes > Alaninales > Pachysolenaceae > Nakazawaea > Nakazawaea siamensis. The sequence goes on from JAJMLT010000018.1 coordinate 89,353, forward strand.
GTTCCTCAGGTTCGTCTGCTGCTGCATCAAGTGCCAGTGCTACTGACAGCTACTCAACTACCGACTCTCTTGGATTTACTACTGGTTTGACTTCTGTATGTACAGCATACACCGCTACTCAAAGAAGCAGCAGTCTTTCTCTGTACGCCGGTCCAGATTACGAAGTCTACCAATACATGCAACTGATTGACAACGGAGCTTACGAAGTATACTTCTACTTCAAGTTCACTGACACTGTCACCATGAGAGCCTTCAACCTTTACGACTTGTCGATTGTTTCATCCAACTTCAATGCTGTTGCTGACATTGACGATGGTTCCGTTCTTATTACCTACATCTTGACTGCTGATGATGCTCTTACTTGTTACTTGAGAACTTGGGACTTTACCTGGACTACTGAGGCTTTCCTCGTCTACACCTACTGGGTTACTAATGATACCGATGTCAACTTGACTCTTGTCACTGATGTCATCGACAACATCTGTGCTGAGGACACTCCAACCTGTACCACTTCTCTCTCGATTAGTGACGGTGTTGCTGTTGCCACCTCAACTCCAGCTCTGAGCTCATCTTCTGGTGCTTCTTCTGCAACATCTACTGACTCATACTCTACCACTGACAGCCTTGCTTTCACCACTGGTTTGACTTCTGTATGTAGTGCATTCACTGCTACACAGAAGAGCAGTAGTCTCTCGCTTTATGCTGGTCCAGACTATGAAGTATACCAATACATGCAGAAGTTGGCTAACGGTGACTACGAAGTATACTTCTACTTCAAGTTCACTGACACTGTCAACATGAGAGCTTTCAACCTTTATGACTTGTCTATTGTCTCTACAGACTTCAATGCTGTTGCCGATATTGATAACGGTTCCGTCCTTATCACCTATATCGTTACCGCAGACAACTTCCTTACTTGTTACTTGAGAACTTGGGACTTTACCTGGACTACCGAGGCCTTCCTCATTTACACCTACTGGGTTACTAATGACACTGACCTCAACTTGACTCTTGTCACTGATGTCATCGACAACATTTGTGCTGACGACATTCCAACATGTACCAGCTCTATCTCTGTTAGTGACGGTGCAGGTGTAACTACATCAACACCAACTTCTAGCTCTGCTAGTTCCAGCTCTCCTGCTTCCAGCACTGCTATGTCTAGCTCAGCTTCCAGCTCAGCCGCTCCAAGTTCCGTAGCCTTCAGCTCATCTGTTGCTTCTAGCTCTGTTGCTTCTAGCTCTGTTGCTTCTAGCTCTGTTGCTTCTAGCTCTGTTGCTTCTAGCTCTGCTGCTTCTAGCTCTGCTGCTTCTAGCTCTGCTGCTTCTAGCTCTGCTGCTTCTAGCTCTGCTGCTTCTAGCTCTGCTGCTTCTAGCTCTGCTGCTTCTAGCTCTGCTGCTTCTAGCTCTGCTGCTTCTAGCTCTGTTGCTTCTAGTTCTTCTGTCGAGTCCAGCTCTTCTGTTGAATCTAGTTCTGCTGCTTCTAGTTCTGCTGCTTCTAGCTCCTCTGTTGAGTCTAGTTCTGCTGCTTCTAGTTCTGCTGCTTCTAGTTCTTCTGTCGAGTCCAGCTCTTCTGTTGAATCTAGTTCTGCTGCTTCTAGTTCATCAGTTGCTTCTAGCTCTGCTGCTTCTAGTTCTGTTGCCGAGACCAGTACTCCATACACCACTACTGTTGTTTCGACCATCGGAAGCTCCACTGTTTCAGTTGTTGATGAAGTATCTTACTACACCAGCACTGACTCTGCCGGATCTACCACTGTTGTTGCTACTACCATTCCACTTTCCACCATCAGTGATGCCGCTTCCAGCTCTGCTACCTCCAGCTCTGCTGCTTCTAGCTCTGCTGCTTCTAGTTCTGTTGCGGAGACCAGCACTCCATACACCACTACTGTTGTTTCGACCATCGGAAGCTCCACTGTTTCAGTTGTTGATGAAGTATCTTACTACACCAGCACTGACTCTGCCGGATCTACCACTGTTGTTGCTACGACTATTCCACTCTCCACCATCAGTGATGCTGCTTCCAGCTCTGCTGCTTCCAGCTCTGCTTCTTCCAGCTCTGCCACCTCTAGCCCTGCCATTTCTGCCATTTCTACGACTGACAGTTTGAGCTTCACTACCGGATTGACTTCGGTATGTAGCGCTTACACTGCCACTCAAAGAAGCAGCAGTCTTTCCATCTATGTTGGTCCAGACTACGAAGTCTACCAATACATGCAAAAATTGGCTAGCGGAGACTACGAGATCTACTTCTACTTCAAGTTCACTGATGA
>JAJMLT010000019.1:0-80723 GCA_030569775.1 Nakazawaea siamensis
TTACTATGGACTTATAACGACTATCTCATCTGAGCATTTTACGATTAAATAGTAGGAAAAAAAAAATACAAATCTTAAGCGTGAATCTTCTTTAGATCAACAGCATGAGTATTGGGACGTACTTAAGTGGGACCACCACGTCGGAGAATCTCGATTGGGTATTCTTGGTCGATTGGATTCTCGTTGTAGTGGCGTCCATCAGTGTCATCTTCCATTTCAACAGGATGATGGGCAGTTTGGTGTCATGGGCGCTTAAGTTGTATCTATGGAAAGCTTATAAAGTGCGGGTCAAGATCCGTGCGATCAAGTTGTCTCTCCTTGGAGGGCGTGTCTTTATACGTAACGCTGTTCTTATTACGGAGAATGAGACAATTAGCGTACTACAAATGACCGTCACGTGGCGGTATTGGTTGAATCCGACAATGTGGACGGAACTCGAGACAGAGATGGAGGACAGGGACAAGGAACGTAATGCGAAGCTCGGGACGCGGTTCTTATGTCAGATCTACGGATTGGAGTGGTTTATGTATAATAGGGTTTATGCGTATGAGAATTTGATGAAGAGCATGGGACTGAAGGAAGGCAATGACGCCGCCAGTACAATCTCGATATCGGAATTAACTCAAGTGCTTTCTGAAAATCCCCGGGATTATCATCGTCAACCCATTGAGATCGGCTTCTGGTCCTTCATTAATTCCCTCCCCATGAAAATAGACATTCGGAAAGGATCTTTACTGTTCGGTAATAAGACCACTAGCAGTATCTTAGTGACGTCATTTACTCTGGCCGACGGAGTGATCGATATCAGTCAACTGGAGAATCCTTTGGATCCGTATAAAATGGCCCTCAAATTGAACATGAACGGGTGTAAAGTGATGATGAAGATGAACATGAGTTACCAAGAAGGAGGAGAAATGATCAAGCCCAGTTTCAAGAAGAAGAAGAGACGGATTTTCAAGTGGAGACATAAGAAAGACGACGTGAATGAAGGTGTACGAGATTGGCAGGGCTTGAAACAGTATGTTGAGTTGGACGACTTTGTCCTTCCGGAGATGCCCTCGCTGAAGAGTGTGAACCACGAAGAGTATCTGAGATATTCGACGGTTGTGGATCTGGACCAAGTATTGTTTTATTACTATTATGATGTTCCAGGAGTGGTGGGGAGAGAAGAGCTGAAAGTGGGATCTCTGCCCTCGTATGGTCTGTATCTCTCTCTTACTAAAGCCGTTATTCATTATGGACCCTGGGCCAATAGAGAACGTCTGTCCCTTCAAGCAATGTTATTTCCTTCTCTGAGTAGGGATCTGGTTCCGTCTCCAGTGCAACAACCGGGAGAAGTGCGAAGGTATGAGAATTTCAAGTTGGAGATTAATGTGGCTGATGAGATGGTGGTGAGAGTGCCGTTTAGGGAATTCAGTAAAAACTTCTCGCTGGACGAGACAAAGAGTAGTTCGAGACCCCCTTTTGCATGGTTGGAATTCAAGATGCAACGGGATTCGTCGTTGATTGCAAATACCTCTTTTGTGGTGGGAGAAGAAGGTTGGGATAACTCTTTCAGACTTGATATGAACGAGGTGGAATTGAGAACCTCGACGACTCATGATATTCTTTTCAAAGCCTCGAGGCATATCTTACAACTGGAAACGGGATTTCCTTTACAATGGAATGGGTTGACGACGTGGAAGTTTCATAATAGGGCGGAAAATTCAGAACTTTATATCTTGAGAGAACATGTGACGTTGATGAATGATTTGTCGTCGGACTTTCTGTTCGGACCTCCAACTCCATATGAATTGTTCCGACCTTTTATCTATGATTTTGACGTTGAATTTGCCAAGAGTTACAAGTTGTATTTGACAGTGAATCATAAGAATATCATTAACAATCCCTTGGATTTCAATGAGAATGTGTTTTTGTCGTTTCAAGGGGAAAGTCTTTTCTTGAGTTACAAGGTTCCGATGGACGATATCGTGAAGAAGAGTCGGAGTATTCCCTTTGAGTTCAGTACGGAGGAATTTGATTTGGTGGTGGATGCACCACCATGGCATACGTTGAACAATTTCATGAAGTGCAAGAGGGTTGGAAGGCTGAAGAACTTTACTTTGGGAGGGCAGTATACGTACCATACGAGTGTTGAGGCCGACCAGGTGGATACGATAATTATGGATGTCACGTGTGAGGAGACGGTGGTGGAGTTTTATGGGTTCTTGTTGAGATGTCTTTTGGTTATTAAGGAGAATTATTTTGGCATTCACAAGTTGTTCAAGACCGTTCTGGAATATAGACCTGAATCTGAACTGGTGGAGGAGGAGGAACCTGATAGTGAGGGAGTTTTGGAATCACTTAGTAAGGAAGAGAATGACTTGGACTTTTTGTTCTCCTTCAATTTACAGAGGGGATGTGCTATATTGCCGTCACATGTCTTTGATTGTGAGACGAGTGTTTTGCTGTATTTTGAGACGTTGGATGTCGATATCAGGTACACCAATTATTATATGGATTTACAATGTGATTTGCCGGAAGTTGAGCTTCGGTATGTGAGGGAACTGGACCTGGAATTGTACAGTAAGGTGTTAGAGGAAGGGTTTGTCAGTTCGGAGGTTCAACTGACGATCGAGAAGATCGTTGTGCATGGCCATCGGATGTTCGGACTTCCTCCTTTGGAACTTACCTATTTCTGTAAATGGGACTTTGGGTTGGGAGAGGTGAATGTCGATTGTGAGCCGGAGTTTTTGAGACTGTTACAAGGGTTACAAAAATTGGGGGTGTTTCTGAAAGATCGAGAGAATTTGATCGTGACTCCAAGTGTGATCTTACATGATGTAGTGGTACTTACGATGGATTGTCCAAAGATTGGGATTAGAGTGAGAGAAGAGGGAGGAGAATTTGTTCAAGTGATATTGGAACCATTGGAATTGAGATTCAATGATTTCCTGAATTTGAGGTACTCGAAGAGATTGAATGTGAAGGTGGAAAAGGTGGCTCTTTATGTCTTTGATAAGGAAGGAGAGATGTTGAGTTATGTGGAGACTTCGTTGGAGTTGAGTAATTTCGCGCAGAAACGCGATTTTGCCGAGTCGAGATCGGCTCAACAGAGACATCTTCTGATGAACGATGCCCCATTCCACAGGGTTCCTTTCTTAATCCATGAGGGAAGGGGACTGGTCTATAACAAGTTCTATGGTTGTATTCAGCCCAATTGTTCGTTACCTAGTTTGGGATGTCCTATCAATAGTCAAAGTGTGGATTTGTTGTTTGATGAATATGGATTTGAACTGGAAGAGATCGAATGGGAACCGACCGTGGAAAAACCATCAACTCTGAAATCGTATTATACGGATTCCGATTATCTGCCACTGAGTGGGCCGGACAAGGAGTTTGAGTATCATAATTTTGTGTTTAATTTTGGTACTGTTGAGGGAGTGGTGGTGGAGGAGTCGTTGGGGGTTGTGGTCAATGTTATGGACAGAATGAATACCATGAGTTTGGAAGAGGTGATGGACAAATTGCATGTGAACACGATAGTGGCATTGCAATTGTTAGGGGTCGAAGAAGCCATAGTGATGAATTATAGAGTGGTAATTCCTGAGGTACGATTGAAGTATTGTCAGGAAGGTGAGAGTGCAGACCATGTGAACCTCCACGTCAAGGGGACTTCGATTGCTGGAATGAAGAAGACTCAGAAGAAGAAGACTGAGGAGGGATTGAAGAGGGAAGTTGATAGTTCTCTGGCATTACATGTGAGGGAAGTCCTGATTGAGGTGATAAGAAGTGGAGGAACGGATTCGATAGTGACACACGATGTCGAGATGTGGACCGATAGTGAGTTGGAATCGCTTGGAAGTGTCAATTGTCGGACCTTGGAGAGCAATGTTAATTGTGATTCGATAGAGGGATTGCAGAGATATTTGGAGGAGAATCTCAAGTCGTTGAAATCTTGGGGAGAGAGATTGACAGAGATCTTGAGTCGGAGTCAGCGAAGTGCCATTGATTTCTTGTACAGCATTTCATTGGCCAGCACCAAATTCAACATCAAACACGATCCCTTGGTACTTACCAAGCCTACTTACATTATGAGGTCATCAGGGAACCATATTAGGACGTTTGATAGTTGGAAAGTGGTGACCAGATTGAGACATATCTTGAAGTATCTGCCCAAGATATGGAAGGATAAGTTGGATAGGAGGTTTCAAGAGAACAAGTTTGAGGTTCCTAGAGATGCTCGGGCTCAGGTATTGGAGGTGTTCAGGAATTGGAGAAGTTGGGAATTCAACGATATTTCCAAGTGTTATTTATTTGAGCAAGTGTTTGAGATGAAACAGGAGGAGGAGAAGTATAAGGATAAGAAGTGGAATGTGGCTTTGGAGGAGGTGGGATTGAATTTGATCTCACATGAATTGGGAGATGAATGGGTGAGTGTGGAGTATTTGAGTCTGGTGGTGGATGTGAAGGATGTGAGGGAGAGTGAAGAGTTTGTTCTGTTGGGTGTGGAGGAGTTTAATGGGAAGAAGATTGGGGTGGTAGTGAATCTGGAGGAGATGAAGACGGAGTTGGGTGTAGTGGCAATGAAGGTGGTGGAGGTGGTAAGGAAATTGGGAGGAACCAAGAAGGAGAAGGCTCTTGAGCTGAGTGAAGGTGTTGAGGTCCAAGAGACCTCCAAGTCTTTTGCACTGTCCTTGTCCCTTTCTGTCAGGACCACTTCCCACCGTCTTTCGCACCCACGAGCCATTTTCATTGGCTCTGGTAGTTCTTTGACCTTGAATCTGCTGGCCATTTACCAAGACACTTTGAATACCAGTGTCGTTCTTTCCTGTGACGCTTTGAGCTCCGAGGTGTCCAAATCAGGCAAGACCATGGCAATGTTCAGTGGTAAGAAGGGATACATGGTACTGGGAAGTGTTGGTGAGGTGAAGACAGGACTCAAGAGTGTGGATTTGAGTTGGCTGGAGATGGAGGTGAAGTGTGATCTGGGCACGCAGGAGTTGGTAGGGTTTGTAGATAGTTTGCTGAGAAGTGAGGTGAAGGAAGAGAAGACTGAAGTGAAGAAAGAGAGTGAGGTCAAGAGTGAGGCCCAGAGTGAGGCCAAATCTATGCTTCCATTTCCCTTGATGTTCTCTGCCAGCATTGGTAAAGTATCCTGGGAACTTGAGGTGATAACTCCGATTCGTTACACCGGCTTTGTTCAAGGGATCAAGACCCACTTACAGATCATCAAAGACGTCGCCGTCACTGACTCTCACTTCAATTCCATGCACACCAGAGTTTATGCTCGGGAGAGATTGGTTGGTAAGACGGACTCGTCTAATATAGATGTCCAGTCGAAACTGATTGTGGGTAGTGAAATGGTGGTGGATGCCATTTGCCGGTCAGAAAGATCGGTTGTTACCATACCGGAGTTGAACGACAGTTTGGAGTTGGTGAGTGATGTGAAGGATGAGTTGGAGGAGAGTTTGGGTAAGTTGAAGGGGGTGGTGAGAAGCAAGGGGAAGAGGGAAGAACAGGCTCAGACACCACTGGAGACTGCCTCTATCCTTCTGAACATCTCCTTCCACAACAAATACGCCGGCTTGGTGACTCGGTTAGGTGAATCCGTTTACCGTTTCGACATGAGAGAAACCTCCTTCAAGGGAACCAACCACCAAGACCACGTCAAGGTCAAACCTTTCGGAGAAATTTCCTTCCCCAACTCGAGAATTGCCTTGGTGGAAAGAGGTCAAGAGACAGTGGCTTTGAGTATGGGAGTCCTGGTGAAGGTTCTGAACCCGGAGAAATTACAAAGCTTGCAAACTCTTCAAGTGGAGGTGAATTATTGTCGGTTGTTCTTGACCCCGAAGGTGGTGGTGAAGTTGTTGAGGTTCAAGAAGGTGGTGAAGAAGTGGTTGAGTCGGATGGGAGGTACTGAGAAGTCAGTTGCCCTTGACAAGGTTCCTGCTGATTCCGCTCCTGGAATCTTTGGCTTCCACTCCCTTCACATCCTTGCCTACAACATTTGCCTTGGATGGATCTTTGAAGACTCATTCCAGACTCCCGGGATCATTGCCGGGTGTGAAAGAATCTTCGTTGTCAGTGAGAAGACCCTTGCCAAACTTACTCTTATGGATCTGTATCTTTCCCTTGCTCATAGTTCCAAGAGCTCAGATTTCTTCAGTGTTGGAGGCGAGTTCGGCTCTCCAAGTAGGGCCTTCTTACCTAATATGCAATTTATCTTGACGGTTCTCCAAGGAGAGAAGGGAAAGAATATTCATACGACGGTGTCGGGAGAACAATTGGATGTGAGGTTCGAGGCTGGTGGAATTGGCATTGCTGAGCAATTGTTGAGGTCTGTGAATGAATTGAAAGAGTTGATGGAGACCTCGGAAGAGGAGAAGGTTAGTTCTAATACGAATTATCTGACACTGACGTCGGAACTTGGAATTCATTCGATAGAATGTATCACTCGATTTGCCGGAGCCAAGTTTGTGATTTATAACAATGACGGAGAAACGCTTGAAGATTGTTCGTCTTTGCCATTGGAAGCTCCAGCTATCAAGATCGCCTTTGAATATATCCATGATCTGACGATGGAGAAACCTCATAATGTGAAGATGGAGGTGATTTCGTCGTCGTCGACGAACATGCTCTTTGCCTCGTGTGTTCCTGTGTTGAACACGATTGATAGAGGAGTGAGAAGGATGATGAATAAGCCGAAGGAGTCGACATCAACGGCTCTGAAGGCGGGTGAGTCTAATTTCCAGTACAGTGTTTTGGATGACATTTCGATCCTGTTCGGTCTTCATATTGAACCACAAACCATTGTCCTTTCATGTGAACCAACAGCTAAGGTCGAGGCTGCCGGGTCTTGTCAAGGGATCTTTCTAAGAGCTGGAAGTTGTGGAGACCACATTTGGACTACTTTGAAGGTGGAAGGATTGGAACTGTCGTTACAACACGTTTATTCACGTGAAACTAGTGGGTCGTTTAAAGTGGCTGAGGTCATTCTCAATGGACTGGGACATGTCCAGGGAGAGAAAAGAGTGGCTGTTTCGTCGTATGTGAGTGAAATTGATCTGTTCATCAATGTGAAACAATTACAAGATCTTGATTTGTTCAGAGACATTTGGATACCTAAAGATCAAATGAAGGGGAAAGAGGAGAAGAGTAGTGCAGAAGTGAAGAATCTTGCTAAACATTCGTCACTGCAAACGATTCCATGGATCATCGAATTGCTTATTGTAAAGATCAGTTGTACGGTGGATATGGGTAAATCGCTCGGAGTTCTTCTGTTGAGTATTCATCGGTTGTGGCTGATGTCTAAGAAGTCGATGAATTGGGCTCAGAATTTGAGGTTGGCGATCGAAAAGGTCCAACTTACCTCGGAAGGAAGACTCGGTGGAGAGATTCTGATCAATGACGTGACTCTTCTGACGGCTATTTCTTGGATGGTGGAACAGAAACTCTCAAATTATCCGTTGGTAGTAATCTCTGCCGGAGTGGGTTCTCTTCAAGGAAAATCTTCTTTGGATTTCCATACCTTCTTCGTCGGGGCCGTCAATGGGTTGACCTTCAATATCTTCAATAAGAAAGGGTCTCACGAGAGAGATTCGTTATTTGCTACAGCTCAAGTAGATGAATTGAAGGTGTTTGTGACAGCTTTACTGGCCAGCAATTTCTGGGATATTTATAGTACAGCCTTACGGATTAGGAGGGACAATCGGGTGTCATATACCGAGGTGTTGAAGGAGAGTAGCAGTGATCAGAGTGATCAGATGTTGAAAAAGATGAGGGAGAGAGAGGGATTTGTTAGTAAATTGGCTACCAGTTTAGATGTGAGGGTGAGTCGGGTATTGTTCCGGGTTTATCCTAGTTCGTTGAGTGATACTCAAGTTTTGGTGTTGAGTTTGGGAGAGACTCGGGCTTGGTTTTATCAAGATACTCAAGGAGATGAGATGGAGAACCGGTTGAAATTCGACGTCAGTGATTTGCTGGTTTCGTTGAGTGGATTCCATAATAAGGAGATAGCCGAGAATATCATTAGAGAGATGGGGATTATGGAGTTTGTCCAGAATTCCAAGGAGGTCAAGAAGGGGGTGATTTTTGTGTTCCCGGCAATGCATATTAATATGGACATTTGGCAGAACATGAAGAGTAATTTGGTCAATTATAGATTCCGCAGTTCGTTTGGAGGGAAGGTTGATATAAGATGGAATTTGGGATCCGTCAATTTCATAAGAGATATGTGGACTTCACATCTGAATGCCTTGAGTTCGAGATTGGAGAGTTATAGAAGGATTAGTAAGAAGAATCTGGGAGATAAGACCATCTTTGAGACGGCCAATTTACAGGATAAATTGAAGGATGTGGAAAGCGAGATGAAGTGGATTTATAATCTGATAGAACCATTGGTGCTGGAAATGCCTCAATTGAAGGAGTTGGGAGAACTGACTCCTCCTTTGGAATGGTTTGGTTTGCATAGGGATAAGTTCCCGAACGTGACGCATCAGATGATCATGATTTCGTTGCAGAAGTTGGTGAGGGAGGTGGAGATGTATTATGGGAGGATTTTGAGCTGAGTCAGCTGGCGATTCACCTAAGGCAGCTGACAGAGTCAGCTGCCTTAGGTGGCCCGCCTGATCATAGCTATCCTACCTGCCATCCTACCTGCCATCCTACCTGCCATCCTACCTGCCATCCTACCTGCCTACCCTGCCCTACATAGCATAGTAATAGAATATCTTATCTATAAAGAGTAAAGGTTGATAGAGGCAGCACTTGACTGGCCAGGACTCTCTCCTTGACTAGCCTGCGTAGCCTGACTAGCCTTAGTAGCCTTAGTAGCCTTAGTAGCCTGAATAGCTTGACTAGCTTGACTAGCCTTAGTAGCCTGAATAGCCTGAATAGTTTGACTAGCTTGACTAGCTTGACTAGCCTACTTACCTACTTCTTACGTACAAATCAACCTTATCTATAAAGAGTAAATGAAGTTCGGGTTCTCGAAGTCGGTCAAGTCAGCAAATTCCATGTTTTCCATCTTGTGGGCGTCGCCCAACAGTTCTCTTTCCTTGGCTCTCTTGACGTTTCTTCTCCAAGTGTTGTAGTAAATCAGCAGGATAAAAACTGTAGCAGCCGAGTAACAAACCACCATGGAGATCTTGGCTCCATAATAATGAGGAGCTTGTTCGTCTCTGAAGGTTTGTGGACCAATCAAATTACCAACACAATAACCTACTAAATAAGTGGAATTGACAGCCGTTTTCTTAGTCAGACCAGCGACATTAGAAGAAGATACCGAGATGGCACAGATCATTCCCACCACCAGGATGTCCAACAAGTACATACCCAGAAGTTTCAGGCTGGTGTTGTTGTCACAGAAGGCCAACAAGGAGGAAAAGACGATGGTCAACAGTGACACGACGGTGGAGATCAGTAATCTGTGCTTGAAGAACTTAACAGTAGAAGCGATTCCGATACATCCAACGATCTCGACGGCTCCCTTAGGCATTCCCATAAGTAAAGTCTTAGAAGAAGAGAATCCCATGTCTTCCTTCAAAAGAATGGAAGAGAAAGAACCCAAAGAACCGTTGGTGACGTTTTGGGCAATTCCAAAGAAGAACCAGAGATAAGTGTTGAGGTCGATGAAGGCTTCTTTGAGTTGGGATTTCTTGAAATGTTTGTTACCAAATCCTTGGTTGTTACCTCTAATACGTTCCACCAAGAGCAATTTCTCCTCCTCGGTCAAGAACCAAGCTTTGGAAGGATTGTCTGGGATGTGGAAGAAGAAGGCAATTCCAATGACTATGGACATCAATCCAATGATGACGTAAAGTAATTTCCAAGCAGCAAAGGAATACGATTCCAGATGGATCAACAATCCGTAGGCGATGGAGGATCCGATGATGGTCCCGAGACCGTTGAAGGAGAGCCAAATGGAGGTTCTGAGGAAGTGTTCCTCCTTCTTATACCATTGAGAAGTAATGATCATCATAGCTGGCGTGATACTCGATTCGAGCATTCCCAAGAGCGTTCTAAGGGCCATGAACCCGGCCATGTTGGCACAAGCATGAAGACAGGCAACCAGACCCCATAAGACAATAAAGGCAGCCGTTGTCTTGGCCATGGGGAAGGTCTGGATAAGATAAGAAGCTGGGAAGACAAATACCAAATAACCAAGATAAAAACTGGTACCAGTCCAGGAATATTGGTTATCGGCTAAACCTAAATCGGTCTTCAATCCCATCACGGAGGCGTAGGAATTCGAATTCTTATCAATGAATTGAGAAGAATATAAGAGACAAAGAAGAGGCATCAAATAGAGATCGATTTTCCAGAGCAAACGCCTGTCGGTCTCTTTATCTAAGACGACATTCTGCGCATTAAGAGCCAATTTCATGGCCTCGTCAACATCTCCAGTGATCTGGACCTCTTTTCCCCCGGGGGAAATAATAGAAGTGATCACCTCGGTAGTACCGATTTGATCCTCACGCATAGAAACGACACTATGGAGTTGGAACTCCTGAGGTTGTTTCTCAATAGAACTATTCAGACTCATGTGTGGTGGAAGCAGAGCATCGATTTGTCTTCCAGAGAGGGTCTTATATACCGTGACGTTATCTCTTATCGGGGTTATTTCATTGTTTGAAAATTGGGGGTTACTTTGATTCGGGTCTCGCATTTCGCATTTGACGATTTCGAGAAGCAGAGCAGGTAGAGGCTTGAAACAAAGACGAGGAGGGATCTTAGATAGGTGAAGATCAGATATATGACTGTAGTTGTTTTGTAGCCCAACTTAGTACTCTCCTTTTGTCTTGGTAAAGTCCTGATCAGATAACAGTCAAGGCGGAGGTCGGGATAAGGTACAACGACTTCCGATGATTTACAAAGCTTAAAATTTTTCTGACCCGATAAGGAAGGAGTTTGAGATAGCCGCAACCCGATGGGGAAGGTATGAGCAGAGGGAGTAGTACAGAAAAGAGGGTAGGGAATTATGTAGGAAGCAATACAGGGGGTGACGATAAGGTGAGGTGAGGGTGTCGAAGGGGCACGACTGTAGTGAGAGACATGGTGGAGTAGTAGGATTGGTGTAGAGGGTAGTGGAGAGTGGTGGAAAGTGGTGGAGAGTGTGAGTAGTTGTGTGTAATGTAGAGTGTGAGTAGTGTAGAGTGCTAGTGTGTGTTAGTGAGGTTAAGTTGTCACTGGGTCTACGCACTTATGTCCATCAGTTTGTACTGTATGCTGTACTCTCTGCTGTCTTATAGCGTCCCAATTGAGCCATATTATCCCGTTTTGCACTACCTTTTTATATGAAAAAAAATTCCGCTCTGCTTTTGAGCCACCACCATGAGTTCACTCTATGACATACTTGAGGTGAGCAGTGAGGCGAGTGGCAGCGAGATCAAGAAGCTGTATCGGCGACTTGCCTTGCAATACCATCCCGATAAGGTCAGCGAGGAGTTGCGGGAGAGTTCCGAGATACGATTTAAGGAGATCAGTAGAGCGTACGAGATCCTTAGCGATGACACCAAGAGACGGAATTATGACCAATTTGGGACGGAAGACGGTAGTGCGCAAAGGGGTCCCGGGGATCTGGAGTTCTCCGCGGAGGAGTTTTTCCAGTTTTTCAATGGGGGCGCACCTGGCGCACGCGCTGCTGCGCTGCGCACGCAAGATGCGCACATCAATGTCGAAGTCTCCTTGGAAGAACTTTATAAGGGCAAAGTCATCAAAACGACGAGCACTCGGAATGTCTTATGTAAGCATTGTCGTGGATCCGGGCTCAAAAACAATGCCAAATTGGATCAATGTGTTTCGTGTTCTGGTCGTGGACAAAAGGAGAAATTGAGACGTGTCGGCCCGGGGTTAGTGACGAGACAGATGGTCATGTGCTCCATTTGTGAAGGTTTGGGCAAAATCGCCCGCAAGAAAGATCGTTGTAAACGATGTCTGGGGAAAAAGGTCGTGGAAGAAACCAAAATCCTCGAGTTCCAAATTCCGCGGGGAAGTCCAAATAAGGGCAAAATCGTTTTGGAAGGAGAAAGCGACCAAGAACCGGGCAAAAAAACAGGGGCGGTTGTTCTCAATTACACGACCAAAAGTCACGTGACTTATGTTCGACACCAGAGCGATTTATATTGTTCGATTACTATTAAATTACACGAACTGTTATGTGGATTTAAGAGACAGATCAAGACTTTGGACAATCGGATATTGACTTTGGTTGTTCCGGAGGGGAAGGTGGTGAAACCACGTGACTTTCTTAAAGTGGCTGGTGAGGGGATGCCTCAGTTGCTCAGCCACAATTCGTGGTTCAAGAGTCTGGATTCGAAGGGAGATCTTTATGTTGAAGTAGAGATTGAATTCCCACTGGACAATTGGTTTTTGGAGAGGAATGAGTTGAACAATCTCAAGTCCATTCTTTCCAATTGTGTGTATCCAAAAAGGACGTGTACCGAGGAACAAAAAAGTGTGGCTGAGGAAAGTTTTATCGTTGATAATTTGGAGGTGATTGGAGAGAGAGAATTACCTGAATATGATTCGGAGGTGGAACCGGGGACTGATGAGGATGAAGAGATGGAGGGAGAGTATTATGGAGAGCCAGAATGTCAACAACAATGAGAGAATTTTGTATATAGAGATTTAATGTGATGTACTGATTGTAAGTAAGTAGGGCTGAGGCTGGTGCTGAGGCTGAGACTGGGCAGGTGGAGGGCTACTGGGGGTGTAGTTATGATTGTTTGGGTGTAGCTTACGCCTGCGGCGGGCTTTTTCGGATCTCGGCCTTCGGCCGAAGGTGGGGTAGTATTAAAGGTGTAAGCTGCCGGGAGCAGTTAGAAGGTCTAGCTCAGCCGAGGTGGCGACGGAAGCTTGACAGCAAGGAGGCTTGTATCTTCAGATCATCTCTAGAGATGTAGGATTCCACTGTGGTGGTCTGCTTTCAGGCCGAACTGGCAGTTGAAGAAGATGCTGCATAACTAACCCCCAAATGAGACTCAGCCACATCCGTCAGCCCAGCGACAGACAGGCCATGAAAGGGCTCTCCGTGGGAGTCATTAGTGTCACTAGGGATGTAACTGTCTCTAGCGACTGCTCCTTTTTGGTGGTCTGCCCCCGGCCAAGAGAAGGTGGGGTTACTCCCAACTAACCCCCTTATACAATTAATACTTAGCCACACCCCGACACTCCAGCCGAAGGCTGGCCAGAAAAAAGGCCCGCCGCAGGCGAATGCCATTACCCCAAGGATCCTGACTACGCCTGCGGCGGGCCTTTTTCTGCTCGCCCTGCGGGCGAAGGTCGGGCAACAACACAAGTAACCCCCCAGAGGGAAAAGCACTTAAGCACACCCCAACCCTCCAGCCGAAGGCTGGCCAGAAAAAAGGCCCGCCGCAGGCGAATGCCACTACCCCAAAGACACAGACAACATCCACCTCAAGCTTCCAGGAGCTCCCTACACGTCAAGGCTTAAATAAAATGAAATTTCTATAAAGAGTATCTGAAATTTGGGTTTTCGAAATCCGTGTAATCCTTGAACCCATCGATGATCAGCTGTTGCTCCATCTCCTCCGTGTAAACTCCTCCACAGGCCTTATCACGTTTCAGGTTTCTTCTCATCAGGTTCAGTCTATAAAGAATGGCAAGCAGCATCATTCCCGAGTACGAAGAGATGAGTCCGATCATTCCGCTGGTATACTTTGGCAGTTCGTTGGAGTAGAAGATGTTGGCTCCGATGATGTTACCCGTAGCGTACAAGACGAACCAGGTTCCCACGGCGACGGTTCTCTTGGAATGACCAGCTACGTTGGCATTAAGTAAGATCCAACAAAGGATGATGGGAGCTCCAATGATATATTGAAGCCATGTACAACCGACCAAAGCCCATTTCTTCTCAAGGGGGATGAGACGAATCCCGATAAGTCCCGCTAAACCGGGAATACAAGAGATGAAGAGTAAGACGGTACGGAGATTTTTACGGTAAAGGGCAATTAAGCCACAACAGAAGACAAAGACAAGTTCGATGGCTCCGGTGGGCAATTGCAAACAGGTGGCCATGATTCCGGAGAAGCCGAAACCCTTAATAAGGGCACTTTGGAAGTTTGAGGATCCTCCGTTGACGACACCGGAGCCGAGACCGATGACGGCCAAGAGGAGAACGTTGAGATCCTTCCAAGCTTCGAGGGCCTGTTTTGGCTTGAATTGAGTGTCTTTGACACCCATCGAGTTCCGGGCAACGTTCTCGACAACCAGCAGCTTTTCCTCTTCCGTGAGGAAACGAGCATTGGCTGGAGAATCTGGACAGAACCAGAAGAAGATGATCGACCATACAAAATTAAGAAGACCAATAACGAGGAAAATCAACTTCCAAGGTTTGATAGCAGCATTGGTGGCATGACCCAAGCCAAAGGCAAGAAGAGCACCGACCATAGTGGAAATACCATTACAAGAGAGGAAACAACACATTCTAAAAGGCTGTTCTTGTCTAGTGTAAAATAAAGAGTTGATCATCATGCACGACGGAGATATGCTCAGTTCGAAGACGCCGAGCAAAAACCTTAAAACGAGGATGCCTCCATAATTGCTTGCACCGATGTGACCGATCAACAAAATGGACCAACAAAAAATCATGGCCGAGGTATACTTCAGGACGGGCACTTTCTGGATGATGAAGTTGGCCGGGAGGGCCCAGAAGAGATAGCCGAAATTGAAGATCAGCAGAACCCAACTGTACCTTTGACCGACGTCTAAACCTAAATCCTCTTTAAAGCTGTAAGCTGCTGCATAGTTTAAACTTAATTTGTCCAAAAATTGTAAAACATACGTCACACACAAAAGAGGGACGATATGTTTGTCCACTTTCCGACGGATTTTCAGGTAATCCAGTTCACTGATATGAAGTTGTTGAGCCTTCTCAAAGAGATCTAATCCAATGACATGGGTGGTGTCAGCAATTTGCTCGTGAATATGCTCCAAGAGTGGAGACTTGACCGTGGTCAAATCTGCCGCATCGGGATGTTTTTCAGAATCGGACATTTGGGATTTAAAGTTTGTTCCGAAGTGGCCAAATGGGTCTATTTATGTCTTTCGAAAGCGGAAAACACTCCCGAAAAAGGAAACACTGATAAGGTACGATAAGCTCTCGGCGGGAAAGAAATGGATTAAAATAGTTATTACCCTATGGAGTTGATTACTATCTTGGGTAACAGTCATATGCTTTGATTGCCTAAAACGTCAATCATTGTCACCCCATCGCCACCCCATCGCCACGTCAACACTAGTCAATTTTCGTTAGTCGCGCACGCTATCGCGCACGCTTCAGCGCTCTGCGCACCCCTCGCGCTAATTACCAAAAACGTAATACCCGAAAAAAAAATTCTGTCCAAAAACCCCGCCGAGGCTCTGCCAAAGTGGGCGGATGCACTCCGCCCACCCAGGCGGGAAACAGTCGTGCACACGGAACCAACTTCTAGTCGTGTATTACATATCAACTTCCTGATGTCACGTTGCGAGAAAAAAAAAAGATCTGCCGATTTTGGAGTGACGATGTTAAGACGCCAAAAAAAAAATCGGGCGGGGCTCCGCCTGATTTTTTCCACCCGGCCATTGGAAGACCCTCCAAGCAAATCCTTCCAACTTTTTTTTTTCACTCCAAAAAAACAAGTATTTTTCAGCTCCACAACGACATGTCGCTCCTTGAAAGAGTCACTAGAGTGATAGACAAATACCATCTTCTTCCCCGGTTGATCCGGGCATTGTGGAAGATCTCTGTGTTGCTTGTCATAGCCGGGTTCGGCTGGCTTTTGGTGCTTCCGTTGGAGGGCCAGTATCGGAACACGTACATCTCGGAGAATGCCCTTATGCCGAGTCAACTGTACTCTTTTTACCGGGAAAGTGAGTGGAATTTCCTCCGGGGCTATCGGGATGAAGTAATTAAGCTTCAAAACGATCCCCTTTCCCAAAGAAACGCTGTCATTGGAGGGTGGTTTGAAGATATTGGCTTCAAAACTGGTGTCCAAAAGTTGGGTGGAGCCACCGGCGGACACTCCGCCTGGAGCTTGGGCGGAGCCCCGCCCGAAATTTCCGCCGAATTTTCGGAGAACTTTTATGCCGTCCTTCACACACCAAGAGCCGATTCTGAACTGATCCTCATCTCGGCCCCATGGACCACTTCCACCAACGAGACCAACGTGGGCGGAGTCGCCCTCCTGCTCTCCTTACTGAAGTACTTCGCCAGGCTTAACATCTGGTCCAAGAACATCATCGTGGCCCTCCCGGCCAATCTGCGAGCCGCCTCCCGCCAATGGCTCGACCTGTACCACCATAACTTCGAGCTCACCGCAGGTTCCATCGAACTGGCCTTCGTCCTCGAATTCCCGTCGAAAACCGACAACCTCGACTTCATCGAATTGGACTTCAACGGCCTCAACGGTCAACTCCCAAACCTCGACTTAGTCAATTGTGCTGTCTTCATCGCCGAACATGAAGGTTTCCCCATCCTGATCCAGAAAACTCTAACCCCTCAAAATTCGTATTTTGCTCGCGCTAAACTTTTATTACAGGGGGTGAAAAATTTGGCCCTAAGTGGGGTAACCAATGAGGGGTGTGAAGTATTTAGTGGATGGAATATCCAACTGATTACATTAAGAGCTAAGGGTGAAAATCGGATTGATATTACTACATATGGCCGAGTCGTCGAGGGACTCTTCCGTAGTGTCAACAATTTGTTGGAGAAGTTCCACCAGAGCTTCTTCTATTACTTGATGTTACTGCCTCGGAACTTTGTCTCTATTGGCACGTATCTTCCGAGTGCCGGATTATTGGCAGTCGGTTTTGGTGTCGCCGCGTTGAACGCGTTTGTATCGGAATTTCGTTATGATGTGTTGGTGAGTGTCAGTGGTAGTGTATTGTTGCAATTTATGGTGTCAACGATTTGCTCGATCGTTGTCGGTGTCGCTTTGCAAGAAATGTGGCTGGTATTTCACCAGCCACATTTCGGAAAAATTGCAGTACAAATCTTGATTTCCTTAACTATGGTGATCACCCTCCCAATCCCTTCAATGACCCCAGAAAAAAGACAGGTCATGCTGAGTATCAGTTACTTGTATTTGACAATGGTCTTGGTCTCACTTTTGGTGGTACATTTCACTATGGCATTTATCATCGGTGTTTGGTCGACGCCACTTTTGGGGGTGCAGTTTTATGGTGGGGGTGTCAAACGGAAAATTCGTAATCTGCTCTTGCTTTTGGTATCGAATCCGTTTTTGGCGTTATGGGTGGTGGCTAAGGTGGACGGATTGGACTTGGACGAGATGTTCTTCAATTTGGTGACGTCATGGAGCGTCTTGCAGAGCTGGACGTGGTTGATTTTGGTGGTGGGGTGGATGCCTCTGTGGTTGGGGGTGTTGATGCTGGCGATGTAAGCGTGCTCAGCCACAGCCGTGCACAGCCGCAGGCTGGGCAGGGCTTGGGCGTCACATGATGTAGTAAGGACTTTCCGAGTCGGGGTGTCGCCTGCGGCGGGCCTTTTTTCTGGCCAGCCTTCGGCTGGTGAGTCCACTGCTTTCCTTGTCCTTAACTATGTACTGTATACTACTCCAAATTACACCCCCTTCACCCGGTCTGATAACACGTAGATCACTCCATTCCACTCTAGACCACTCCAACAGTCTATCCGATCCCTCTTTGACTGGCTTTGCCTCGCAAAATTACCCCCAAAACTGGCCCAACCGTACGGCTGAAAATGGCTTTGAATTGCAAGCCTCGCCGGGGCCCTCGCCCGGAGGGCGACCAGAAAAAAGGCCCGCCGCAGGCGACAGCCACACCCCAGGGATCCCCACCACGCCTGCGGCGGGCTCTTTTCTTCCCAGCCTCCGGCTGGAGAGTCTAAACTGTGGCTGAGTCCTTCCTGGGGGGCTAGACCGAACCCAAGCCAACTCCCACCCTCGCCCGCAGGGCGACCACCAAAAAGCCCGCCGCAGGCGCAGTCAAACCCAGAGACATGATCTACACCCCCACTAAGCCTTCTCCCTCCATCCAACTTACAACTGACTGCCTTTTTAGTACCTTTTACTGGCTTCCTCACTGCTTTATAAAATTACGTTTTTTCAGTACTTTTACATAGTAAAACACAAAAACTTACTTATATTCAGCCATGAACTTCTTATGGAACAGTTCCCAATCGTAGATCCATTGAGTTCCCGGCAGCAAAAAGGTCGTTCTTACATGGAACGTTCCCTCCACTTGACCGAACCCTGACCCTGGAACTGCACAAATTCCCGTATTGACCAACAATTCATGACAATAAAACTCATCTGGAGCATAACCAATCTCCTCCAGTTTCGTAATCAGCTTGTGCGGCAATTTAATCTTCGGGAAACAATACATTGCTCCTTGAGGTTGTTGACATTCGACGTCCTCCATCTTATTAAAAGATTGGTAAAGCAAGTCGGCTCTTTCTTCCAAGGCATCATGGATCAGCGTGCGCTCCTTAACGTATTGCGCATGCGAAGCGTCGCCGGCAGCGGGCGGATTAACCATGAGCTCAACTAAAGCCTGCCCGGTGACAACCGGACATAACGAAATCGAGGCCAATTTCAAGATCTCCAGTCTGACGTCATCGTTGAATCCAATCAATTCCATATATCCTCCTCTTTGTCCACATTCTCCACTGACTCCCTTCGATGTAGAATGCAACGACGCAAGTTGAACTTTCGTAAATTGCTCAGGATATTTTTCCGAAAGTTTCTTGAGCACTTTACGAATACTGACGAATTCACCACGGAAGATGTTTTCTTGGTAGACTTCATCTGCGATGACGACAAGACCCTTTTCGGCAGCGAAGGCAAGAATGTCTTCGATGACGGACTCACTAAGAATGGCACCGGTTGGGTTTCCAGGGTTGATGATAACCAAGGCGCGGACATCGATTCCCGCGTCGGATTTTTCCTCGTATAGAAGTTTGAGTTTTTCCGGGTCGACCGACCAATTCGAATCTTCTTCTAAATAGTAAGGGATCAGAGGAGAATCGTTCAACAGAAGAGAGGCTGTGTACAATGGATATTGAGGGATCGGGATCATGAATCCGGTGGAAGATCCATTAGAAAGGATACTCAATAAGTAGGAGACAGCAGTGGAGGCTCCCGTGGTGAGGAAGATATCATCTGCAGAAGCGGGGTAACCATCTCTTTTGGTGATGAACTCAGCCACCGATTTCCGAACATAGGGAACACCTTGCGAATGCGAATAAGCGCCAACAGATCCGATCGCTTCGAGAAGTTCGCGCAGCTTCAGAATAACATCGGAGGGAAATTGTGCGCGCACAGAATCCATTTTCAAGAGGTCCGGATATTGGAGGATCGAAAGAACCTGACGATAATAGGTCAACGGTTGCTGGTCCAATTGTTGGGGGTTTCCAATGTTGGCGTTGATGATCTTGGTGAAGGGCAACTGACAGTCCTCCTTCAGTAACTGGACTCGCAACTCCTCCAGCTTGGTGGGAATACGACCACGAACGGCATATTTGGCAGCAACGGCGTTCTTGTTCAAGTTCAGAACAGTCAACTGCGGGGCAGCCTTGAATTGTGGGACGCTGGAAAGGAACCGGCGTGCGTTGAAGCGGACTCTGAGCATGTTGGGTGGTGGAGAAGAAGGAATTTTTCATCGCTATATATTTTTTCTGCGCGCTGGCCGAAGCGTAGCGGTAGCGCAGCGGGCGCTTAAAGAAAAAGGTATTATCCGCTACTTAGCCACGAAGTGGCTAAGTAGCCGCGCGATCAGCTGAGCCACACTTGACTAGCGAACTAATTAGCCACCACTTACTTAGCCACTTCGTGGCTAAGCGTCGTGGCTAAGCTTACTTCTCAAACCTGAACACCTCCGGCAAATTCAACCACCACGGAGTGACGTCAAAAGACCCCTTACTACCTGTCAAAGTAATTTGCATCGGGTCCGTCACCTTCCACCATTCATGGTTGACCGGGTCATTACGCATCAATTCCGCATCCCTAGCAAGATCGTCTCCATAATACTTCATCGTGGCTATCAATAAGTTACCCTCCTTATAATAGTGGATAGAGTAATCCTCGATGTGGAACTCCCGCAATTTCTGCAAAACTCCCGCTGGAACCTCAGAGTGGATCTTAATGTACTCCTCCTCACACTCAGGCCTCAATTTAATGATCTGACAAATCCTCTCACAACTCATACTATTACTATCTACGTATGTCTTTATGGTTATCCCCCAACTTTTCGGTGGATCTTTTTATTTTTTTTTTCTCTTACATAACGTGGGTTATAACGTGGGATTAATGTGGGGTATCCAATTGATCCAACAAGAGTTTATTGGCTACTGGGTCTTCTTCGAAGTACAATTCGTAGAGGATTTCTGCACTCAAGGTTCTAATACGAGGATTCGGGGCTTTTGACAGTTGTGAGACCAATCTGAGTTTACCTTTTTCGTAGAATGCTGAGTCTTTGTTTGAGAGGTAGAGGTATTTGAAGAGACGATAACAGGATTTCAATCTTCGTTGATTTGATTGGTTGAGTTGGAGGTTGTAGATTTTGATGAAGATTGGTTGGAAGTCGTAGGTCATTGGTACGTTGTAGTCGAAGAGTCGTTCCAAAAGGACCAAAGTGGAGGTTTGTAATTTGGACTTCATTTCGGTGGATTTGGCTTCGTGGACGGGGTCGAAGGGGATGGCGAGGTTGGCACATGCCTCGGGGTCGAGACCGAAGGTAGTGTCTTTGGATAAGATTGAGGAGAGGTGGTTTAGGAGATCGTGAGTGTGGCGTTCGTTTTGGGTTAGGTAAGCGAGTAGGGATTGGAGGGAGGATTGGATCAATTGGTTGGAGGAGATCATTGTTCCGCCGAGAAGGGAGAAGCCTTTCCAGAATTCAAGGCGATATTCTGAATCGAGGGAGGGGTAGAGATGGGTGAAGTGGGTGGAGATGGATATTGGGGTGGATAAGATGGTGGATAATAAGGAGGAAGCTTTGAGACGGAGTTTGTCGATTTGGTCGAAAATGAGTCGCACCAATTTGGCGATGACGAGTTTGGAGAGCGGGAGAAAGACCTTTAGATGGTTCCAATGCTCATCAGCAAGCTCAATTACTGCTAAACGCACTTTACTTCCCACGTCACCTTGATTAGTGATTGTATAATCATCTAAAAGAGAAATGATTCTAATTAAGAGGTTTGAATCGAGGGTTGGGGTGAGGGGATTGAGGGATTTGAGTAACAGAGCCCTAATCTCTGCGTCTTGTTTACGATCCTCTGTTATTTGTATAAGAGCCTCCAATTGAGGGGGTGTCAAATTCTTGATTTTCCCCATACTGGAAGCGACCGACAAATTGTTGCCCATCTTGATGAGATAGACCAATTGATGGAAGAACGAGTCCGACACCAGGGGAAGTTTGTCGATGATGTCACGGAATTGACTGGCGATTTTGTCGTTGGCCCCGATCCGAAGGATTCGGAAGATCAAATCCTCGTTGCTGGAAAACACCCCCAATTTGTAGTCCATCAACACGGACACCAACCGAAGAATTTCTTCTCCTTTGACCCAGCCATCACGTTGGGATTGGAAGGAAGTGTTCAGGAGGATCTTCTCCACTTTGGTGATGTCATATGGAGTCTTACGTAAGAGTTCTGCTAATAAATACAATTGTCCTTTCTGAGGCTCCATGGTAAGGAGTTGGTCGATACGGTCGCTGAGGTCCTCCTTGATGAGATCCACATAAGTACTGATAGCCAATTGTCTTACGTCATAATCAAAATGAAAGCAAAGCGACCACAAATGGCTCACAAAGGCAGGACGAAAATTTTCGTTGAAAGTATCCACCAACGTCAAAGACAACAGGAAAGACTTCTTGATATCCCCCAACAAGGTAAAGTCAAGGAGTTCGATGAGCTTCAATTTGAAGTGGTTGAGGCTCACTTTCCAATTGTCGGAGCTTGTATAGATGACGTCACCGTGACGTCCGATCAATTCTTGTAAGACCGCACTCGAAGCCCTTCTGATCATGATTTCCTTATCGAAGAGACAACAATTGAGCAAATCTTGGAAGAGAATTTGGACGAGGTCTGTGGGTGGATCTCTGTACTTCTTGATCCAACACCAGATGATGTAACAAGACAGATCTCGGATGTTACTTCCGACACTATAAGTCAATCTATTTTGTTCACAGAACAAGGTACGATGGAGGATGGAGACTACGGAGCCGATCAGGAGGTGGATATCGATCTTGTGATTGAGACACTCGGCTATGGCTAATAATATGCCGTGGTAAGTGTGGATATTGATCAAATCGTAATTGATATCCAAAAGCCTAAATTTACTAGAGATATCCACTTCCAACGTTGTAAGAAGAGATTCAAGGATTTCGCCTTGAAAGTCGGGCGAAAGTTGGTTGGAGATCTTGGCTATCTGTTTAGCCAGAGTGAATCTTATGATGGTCGATTTGTCTTGTAAATTGGACAAAAGTTGACCGATGATATTTTCCACCAAATCAAATCTATCCACATTGAGACCCACCACGGCCAATTTACCGAGGTTTTTAAGACAATACCGAAGAATATTCACATTGGAGGTCTCTATCAGACGCTCAATGATGACGTAGTGCTGGTCCAAGTGTTCACTAACCGAGTCCAAAGCACTGATCTTGAGCAAATTATTAAGACAGGTCAAATAACTTAACAAGACCAATTCGGAGTCCTCGACGGTCTCACGATAAAATTGACTCATCCACGACTTCGAGTCGGGTCTCGAAAGGAACTTACTCATCAAAATCAGAGCAATATCCGACTCTTTCGAGTTGTTCTCGAATTTCTGTAAACACATCTCATATACCTCTTTTGGGAATTGTGAGTCGATATGACATAATTCAAAGGGACTCAAGATCAATATCGATAACCAGAGTAATAAGAAATACCGTTCTTTCCATTGTTGACCCGATAATACCCGTAATCGGTTCATCAATGGCTCAATCAAATAGACGTCACTTGGCAAACAGGTGCTCACTGTTTTATATCCTCGCACTTTACTCAATTGATATACCAACTCAGCAACTGCGTGATTCGTTTCCACATCTTTAATGACATCATAACGCTCACAAAGCCCCGAGATCATCCCATTCAACTTGGAATCAAGAATCTGAGGAGCCCCTTGGAATTGTTCAATAACTTGACAACTTTTGCTCAAATTGATAGCGTCCAACCCCTCAAATACCTTCTCTATCCCCTCCTCAAGCTCATGAAGTAATTTATCTTTGATCTTAAGTATCTTTATCTCCTCATTCTCCATCTCTATTGACGGGTATTATTGTATGGTACTTAACAAACGCGATTGAAATATTTTTTTTTTTTTTTTTCATATACAAATTCGTAAATTGCTGTGCGGCTCAAAGGATGTCCTTTAGGTTAAGATCAGCAGTACCTCTTTCTAGAGGTTTTGGTTGATTAGGGGATTTTTTCCAGCCTATGAAGAATAGGATACGGAAGGTCAGAGGGAGGATGATTTTGTTGTTATCCACTTCACCATGAAGAGATTTATAAATCAGGTCCAGGGCGATGAGGGTGTCTCTATTGAGGTGGATATTCTCGACTCCGTGGATGGCGTTGGATTCTCCCATGGCCTTGAGGTCGAGCATTAGGCTGAGGAGGTCCGGATAAGCGACTACGATTTCTTCGACGTCGATTGTGACGAGGTCGAAGCCGGCTTCTTTGAGTAAGGAAGAGATGTCTTCGGACCGTACAAAGGGCGAGACGTGAGGCGCTACGCCGCCTAAGCGTTCGAGCTCGGCTATCTGAAGGGAAGTACGAAGCTCAAAGAGGGTGTCGGTGGTGAAAACCGAGCCGAGGAACATCCCGTCGGGCTTGAGTGAGGCATTGATCTTACTTAAGACTTCGGGTAATTGATTGACCCAATGAAGGGAAAGATTGGAGATGACCCCATCAAAGAAGTTGAGTTTGGGTGGGAGAAACTGTTCTTCGTCCTGGTGAAGGTAATTGATCTCGAATTGGGGGAATTTGACGTCATGTTGATGGTGGCTGAGCAATTTACGACAATTATCGAGAAGCCAGATTTGGGACAATTTTTGAGTGACAAGGGAATTTGAACTTGGTAAATTTGGATTGGAGGGATCGGGAGAGGATCCGGGAAGGGATAATTGGGTTAGGAAATTGGAGGAATGACAACCAAAGTCGAGGAATTTGGGGAAGTCTCTATTAATATAGGAGAGACGATCGATGGTTCGCCGAGCGATTTCGTCGCGTAAATATTCCACTTTGGGATCGAAGGGAAGTTTGTTGCGTTGTTTGAACTTGATCAGGCGATTGAATACTGTCACACTTCGAGAGGACATGGTAGTTGAGCCAGAGTATTAATTGTATCTACCCCACAATAAGAGTGAAAAAATATTGCCCCATTTTTGCAGCCCCGCGGACAAGGGAAGGAAAAATAGCAAAGGCAGGGAAGTCAAAGGAAAATTAAGCAAAGCCAAAGGAAGAGCCAAAGGAAAAATAAGCCAAAGCGAGAGAAAAGAAAAACTCATACAAACCACCAGAAGAGCATAAAACAGTCTCAACTTATGAGAGCTACCCGTCTATCGAGCAACTCCCATACCATCCAAGGGATTCTCCGGGATATGAACTTGATATCCCGACCTTCTGGAGGTTCCTCCTTGCGATCCAAAGACGAAATCGAGCATTTTTATCAGTCTCTACTAAAAGAGAAGGATGAAAATTTCACCTCCCGACTCTGCTCGCAACTCAAACTCTACAACAACTCCAACCGTCCAGACAATCTCTTCCGTCTATTGAAGAAAATCGACTCTCTCGAAACTCCCCCCGTCCTCTCCATCGACATTTACAACCAAATCTTCCGCTCCATCTTCCTCCAATCCTCCTCCAAAGACAAACCCACCAAAAATTCCCTCTCTCTGTTCCTGCTCAAACTTCTGTCCTCCTCCCCTCATCCTCTCAATTCCACCTCCTTCCATTACCTAGACAAAATCCTAGCATCCTCCTCCCTCATCCAATTAAATCTAGAGTATCAATCCCTACTAAAGTCACGTGACTCGTATAGTATATCGTACTTAATAAGTAGTGGACAATACGAACGAAGTATTGAGGAGTTCGATGAGCAATATAAGGAAGGGGAGAACGATGGTAGGTTGGTCGAGCTTCAGATATTCCATTTGATCTCGGCTGCAGTTGCCCGACAAGATTTCGAGCAGATTCTTCGATTTCTTCAGATCCTCGTCTTCGACTCAAATCTTGTCATGGAGTCCTCTCATTGGATGAAAGTGATCCAAATCGCTATCCAGGCCAAAAATATAGATCTTCTCAAATTCTCGTACCTCCACCACATGAAACCCCGGGGCTTGAACTCTTTCTCCTTCTCCTTGTTAGATCAGATGACGGAACTGGTTTCCCGTCATGGAGAGACGGAATTGCTCTTGGAAATGCTCAATGAGATGTATGTGATCGATCGTAGTATCCCTCCAGAGACGTGGCTACCCCGTATTGTCCATAGTTATGCGATTTCAAGCGGGTATCGTAAACTGTGGTCTTTAATACTCGATCATGAGGGGAGCTTATGTAAGCGGGATTTCGGAGATTTGAGTAGATATTATGGAGATCTAAAGAACAGGAAGCAGTTGGATACTATTTATAACCACCTCCAGCAAATCCAGACTGATTCTCCCCACATCGACGTCATCTATTACACTTTATTCAAAGCCCTTAACGAACAAACCAACTTGACTGGAATGACCAACTTGATCCGTAAATTGCTGTCCGACAATCCTGAACAGATCTATAACAACTATGACATCATTCTCCATCTGATTTCGAAGTCCAATGCCGCTAAATTGTTCACTTACAATTTCTATCACGTGATCAATGACCAGAGAAGGCTTACTTCTAAAGAGTATTATTTACTTATGAGGAATTCTGTGTTTGGTCGAGGATGTGATGATTATCAGTTACTTCGGTACTTTGTATTAGAGCAACTTATGATCCATGAGGACTTGAGTCCGGCCCAATTGGATCTCTTAGTCTCCATTGATCACCCCCAATTGAAGGCTTTTTTGAAGCAGTACACTATGGACAAACAAAACAACACCAGATCAAACTACTTTGCTATCCTTGATCCCGACACTTCAAAGATTCTCCCAAAGGAATCGGCATCGAAATTGAACAACTACAACATGAAATATGATCTAGTGAATAATGAACTGGTGGAGATGATTAGACTGCCTAAATAGGAAATAAATGCTAACAAAACACTAACAAAAAACACTAACAAAAAAATGCTAACACACTAACAAAAAAAACACTAACAAATCCTAACAAAACACTAACACACTAACAAAAATTTTGTTAGTGTTTTTTTTTTCTAACCCCAGACTTAACTTCCCAACCCGGTAATACCCCATTCAGACCTTTTTAATACCCGAAATTTTATTGGCCTAAAAAAATACAACGATAAAAAAAAAGGTGAAAATATTTCACAGCAGAGTCGTACCATCAACAACCACAGCATGTTTATGAGAGCCACGCAGAGAAATAAGGTGACGCAGTCCTTATTTTCCACCACCTTTATATTGGCCTTCGGTTTGGTACTGCTTAATCAAGTGTTACCCTGCCCCGTGGATCATTCAATGAATAACGAAAGTCCCCTCCAACACCAACAAGACCCGGAAAAGAAACAATAATGCACATGAATTTATTTATAGACACGTCCCCAAGGACGTGTCGGATGATATCACTCATCCGGCCCCATCCATCCGGCCATCTGTCCGGCCATCCTTCCGGCCATCCATCCTACTATACTGTCTAAGGCAGGCCTTATATATTATTCTATATATCATTAAATCGTCACTGACGTCATTGAATAACTCGTTATAATAGAGAACATTATCTGTATGATCAGCCATACAAATGGTATCCATGTACTCATTGCAAATTTCCCACTTCGATAAACCTCCGCTAGTCTTAAAATATCTGTTAGTATTCACCTTTTTTCGTAAAATGCTGTGCGGCTTAAAAAAAAAACACTTACATAGCACCGACCACTGAACCACTTAGGAAGCCTTGAAAGCTACCTATAAGGGTGTATGATAGGAGATAAAATAGGGCCGTGAACCAATTTCGGCGAGAATTATTGAAAGCCAGGATAAGACCGGCGGAAAAGTGGAAGCCGGCAAAGAGTATTAAAGTCCATATCACTGTGAAGGCCCAGACGTCTTTGGTGTAGTAAAGGAAGGAGGCGTGGTATGCGGCTGAAGTCGGTCCGATGGGCCAAAAAAGGGACGGAAATTCAGGTCGTGTGTATCCTATGGGTATATTATCCGATGTAACGAACGATTTGGACATGTTTTGAGCTGGAGTAGTAAAGTGATGTAGGTGATATTTTTGTCTTTTATTTTTCTTTCCTTAACATCGTCACACCACGATGATAAAGACCTGCTTCCTGAAGAAGAAGGGCTATCATTTATGGGATATTGACACCGACTATGATGTCAGTGAGGAACAAGGGATCGAGGGAACTATTGGGTTTGAGCAATTTGAGTGGGGTGACGTCATAAAGATTAATACCGTAGAATTGGAAGAGGTGGAGGTGGTGAAAAAGGGGAGGAAGCTGAAGAGGGAGAGTCGTAAGAAACATAAACTTCGATCGCATACACTGAAAGTGAATGCCGATTTCAAGTTCCTTACCGATTTTCTCCGGGATTGTCCCGAATCTTTCCATCTCCATTTCACCACTCTCTATAAAGAAGACCTTCTAACGTTGAAAGATCACGAATGGCTCAACGATGACGTCATTATGTATAGTTACAACCTTCTAGAACATTACCAGGTGGTTCCCTTCCTCAAAAAACACTACCTTCCCGAGTCCTCCATCCTCTTATTACCTCCATCTTTGTGTTATCTCTGTCTCATATCACGTGACCCGGAGACGGAATTAGGCTCTATGTTTCCCGAGAGATTTGATCAATGTCGATTTATGGTATTACCACTCAACGATGGAGGATCTCATTGGTCTCTTAGTGTTGTGTCCATCTTGGACCGGGTCTTTTATAGTTATGATAGTATCGTCGGGTTGAACGATGAGGAGAATGACGTCATTTGTGGCAATTTGGAGAGGATTATCGCTAAAAAGCTCAAGGTGAAGAGTATTAGATTGAGAAGAGAAAGATTGACTACACCTCAGCAGATTAATGACTATGATTGTGGAGTATTTGTTATCGTCTTGACTTGTTATATTGTGGCTGAGTTGTTGGGGCTGAGTAAGGAAAAGAGGCTGATGAGGATGAAAAATTGGAGGATCAACTTTGATCTCAACAGTAAGATCAATTCGGTAGATCTGGTTGGGGTCAGGAAATTTCTATTAGAGACTATCTTATCAAATCACTAAGTAATCGGTCGATCAAATTTTGACTACTATCTTTACTCTGTAGAGTTTGGAGCATTTTAAGACATTGGTAGATGTCGTTTTTCTGTGTCGGTAGTGGTGGCTGATGAGTGTGGCTGAGCGAGGTATCTTCGTGGCTGATCCAGTTTTGTTCTTCGTCATCTTCGTAGATTGGGATGATAACAATGTCACGGAAGCTTAAGAAGATCATTCTTTTGACGTGGTCTAGATTTAGAGGGAGGAAGATCAGTTCCAAGGTGAACCAGATGGACCTTTTGAATTGGGTCCAGACCTGGCACACTTTACGTTCACTAGCCTGATAAGGGGCTTGTGAATAGAAGAGTTTAAATCCCTGGTCTAGGAGCAGTTGGACCTCCGCTAGAACGGCCTGGTTGCCTCCTCGGAGATACAGAAAGAGCTGTACCAACCGATTGAGATCCTCTACGGGGGCTTTAAGGGGACTTCCTTTGAAGATGGGAAGAACGAGCGACGAGAGCAAGGCGTAACTCTCCTCGGCTATGACGTCTTTGTCCTTAACTGAGTCAAGATCCTTGAAATTGAGACTCTCAAGTTGCTGGAATGTCCGTTGGAGATCGGAGGAACTGAGCCCAGCCCCGGTCATCGAAAAAGAATATAGGGGCTGTCCCGACCCCGAGATCAACCGAGAATTGGACGACGACGAAGAAAGAGGCGTATCTTTATTCCGTGATCGAAGTCCCAAATGAAGGTGATGTGATGTAGTAATGACCGGTGGTGACGAAAGTGCAGAATTCTCAAGTGCCTCGGTAAGTGTCGGCATCGAATCGGTCGTCGTCGTGTTGGTGGCTGAGGTGGCTAAGGAGGTGGCTGAGTTCGAAGTGAGAGTGGCTGAGTTAGTGGGGAGGTTTGAAGTTTGGATCGAGAGGTCGAGAGGTTTTTTGATATTTCGTTTATCTTTGATTGAGAGACTTCGAAGAGAGGAATTTGAATGTTTGAGGCCGGGGAGGGTGGTTATGGAGTTGGATTTTTTGAGGTGGGAGGGGGACGAAAAGAGTCTTGAGAATCTTTTAGATTTTGTGGTTGTGGCTGATGATTGTGGCTGGTGAGGGTCGTCTGGGGAGGAGAGGGTTGGAGTTATTGGGGGGTTTGAGACTGAATTGAAGGAGATAGTTTTGGCTAGTGGGAGGATGGTACTTGAGGAGTTGTTTGAGTGTTTGTAGAGGGATTTTGGGGGGTCGTCGGTGGAGCTGGTGAGGGACTCGAAAGAGCCTCTTTTTTGGTAGGTTGAGAGTTTTGGAGGTTGAAAAATTTCCTCGTCGATGGAGGAAATGCTGGCACTTCGGGCGTGGGAGAATCGGACAGAGTTGGCTGAAAGGGATCCTTTACGTTCCCGAGAGGGAAATTGCGAACTTGTACTGCTGTTGGGAGTGTTGGACATGGAAGTTGGCTGGAATAAGACTGGAATTAGACTGGCATTTGGCAAGACTTTTTTTTGATAAGAAAGAGCAAATTACGAAAGGAAGACTAAGAAAAAAGTAAGAAGTTAAGTTAAGTAAGTAAGTAAGTAAGTAAGAAGAGTAGGAGTGAGGAACATGTCTGATGAGGTTCCAGTGCCACCACTTACTACTAGACGGTCAATTGTATCACTTTCCAGTCATTCTTTGATACTACCTGATCTCAATACAGGATTTGCCACTACTGGACTTACTATAGATGACGCTGTCAGTTTAGCGCCGACCGACAACCTGAGCTTAGCGCCGACGTTGAATATTCATAGTGATTCCGACGATGATATGGGTGCCACCATTGATGAGCTCATGCGCAGTTCGCAGATTTCCATGACGTCATCGGTGACTGTTGATTGTCTTGAGTCGTTACCTATTGAAGTGAATGAGGAGAGTGCCGACAACGACGATGATCCGCGGGGATTTTTAGGGCATCGCAAGCATTTCTTTATATTATCGTCGCTGGGGAAGCCGATTTACTCTATGCATGGGTCAGATGAGGTCATTTCAGGGTACATGGGGATCATTCAGACCATTATCAGTCATTTCAAAGAGACACAACAAGATAATCTCCGATCGGTGATAACGAATGGGGGGACTCGATTCACTTTTCTCAATCAGAGTCCCATCATTTTGTTAGCCATTTCGGGGGGGAATGAAAGTCAGGCTCAACTTTTACAGCAATTGACGTTTCTCTATAATTTTTTGTTAGTGACACTTTCCAAGCCGCACGTTGATCGGGTATTTGCCCGGAGGGAGAATTTCGATTTGCGCAAGTTACTTGGGAGGGCAGACATTAGTTGTTTGGATTCGATTTGTCGGGATTTGTCGTGTAATACTAATCCGGGTTTACTTATAGGGGGGTTAGAAGCGATTAAGTTGAAGCAGTCGGTGAGGAGTAAATTGGATCGTATTTTGCTCGAACAGAGAAGTGGAAATCTTCTTTATGGACTTGTTGTTCTGCCTAGGGGAAGATTATTGACAGTTTTGAGACCTCGACGTCATACTTTGCATATTAGTGACTTACAATTGCTCTTCGAGATGATTTTCAACACCTCCACTTTCAAGACCAGTGGGGATTCTTATAGTGAGGAGGAGTTCTGGGTGCCGACGTGTTTCCCGAGGTTCAATAGCAACGGGTTTCTATATAGTTTTATCAAGTTTGTCGAGTTGGGAGGGGAGAAGTTGGTGATCATTTTAGTGTCGGCCGATAAGGGAGCGTTCTTTGAGATGCGGGAGATGGCGGGGAGGGTGGTGGAGGAGATGATGAGGGATGCGATGTTGGTGAGGTCGTTGGAGGTGGCATTGAGGAGTCGAGTAAGGATTAACGTCGATGTACTGACACCGTTGATTAGACACTTCATTTACAAGTCAAAGAGACAGATACAATATGTGTTTCCAGAGACCACGTATAAGGAGAAGTTGATGTTTATATATAAGAGATTACAGGCATTGGTACATCAACAGTCTCGTCAGAACTTTATTTCGTATTTGAAGTTCGACCTGGAGGGGACGACTTTGTATGGGATAGTGTTGATTACAAAGAATTATGAACTTTATCTGGTGACGAATGATGGGATCATTGATAGGGAGGTGTTGATGAAGAGTTGTAAGAGGATTGTGAGGTGGTGTATGAAGAATCAGAGTCTGTTGTTTGTGTGTGGGGGGCTGGTGTGGTAGGTCAGCGCAGCGAAGCCAGCGAAGCCAGCGAAGCCAGCGAAGCGAAGCCAGCGAAGCGGAGCGGAGCTGGGCTGAGCTGGGCTGGGCTGGGCTGGGCGAAAGCGAAGCTTGAGCTCACTAAGCTGAAGTGAAAGCGAGTCTGAGTCTCACTAAGCTTTTGCCCTGGGCTCACTAAGCTGACGCTCCATCTCACCAAGCTGACGCTTGGTGAGCTTGCGCTTGGTGAGCTCTCGAGTACGCCTGCACAAGCAGCCTCCCATGACAATACAGCGCAATCACCACAAACACATGAAATATCTGATGACTATGACCGAAATAATCAAAACCCCCCGGCCGGAACCTTTCCGGGACTCGTGTAGCGTAAATAGCAGCTCCACTGATGTAGAAGAACAGTTCCAACAAGACCAAACCCAAGCCTGATCGAGCCCACGTCTCGTGTAAGCCGTAAGACGCAATCCCCCACAAGATAGGGAAGACGTTACTTAAGCCGAAAGCCACGAACATGGAGGCCCGGAACAGACGATAATCGGCGGAGCGGAACTTCTCTTTGAGACTTACGATAGTACATATAATACCGAGGAATAAAGTGATGGAGATGAAGATGGAGGCGGTGATGGGGGAGTCGTGGAAGGAGTAGTAAATGAGGCCGGTGGCTGAGCAGACGATGAGCACGACAATGCCGATGTAGTCTAATTTGTTGCCGAAGGTGGAGATGGGGAGGGAGTGGGACTTGATGAGGTGGAAGGAGGAGGAGAGACAGAGGCAGGTAGCGACTCCGAAGAGGAAGAGGCTGATCCACCAGAGGTCAATGCTGGTGGTGGAGGGGTAAGTGGGGAAGGGAGTGAAGTAGAAGAGGGACAGAGTGAGGAAAATTGCTGTTATGAGGCCGGGGATGAGGTGGGTGTAAATGTTGACTGTCTCGTTGTGGAGGTAGAAGAGAGACCGAAGACTTTCTCTTAATGAGAGAGTCTCACGGACGTAACCGGAGTGGATGTAATGGTTGTCTTGTTGCCATGGTGGGAGATCATTCCAATGGCAGAGGACAGAAAGCTGGGATTTAACAGTCTGGAGAGGCTGCTCAGCAGCGACTTTAGCTCTTCGACGTAAGCTCATGTCGTGTTATATGGTATATATTTTAATAGTGAAAAAAAGACAATTGGGGGTGTAAGTAGGTAGGGTAAGTGGTGGGTAGGTTAGGTAGGAGTAAGGAGTAGGAGTAGGAGTAGGAGTAAGGATTATGTAAGTTAAGCAGATCTGTGTTGACTTGGCTTCGCTTCCTGGCTCAGCATAAATACTATATGCTTATACCTCGGGGATATCGTCTTAGCCTTTTACGAAGCAATTTTTTTCCGTGCATATAAAACTGGTGATGTATCCCCTTTTCGTCGACCACTCAGCAAGACCATGGTTTCGTTCAAAGCTTTACTTTCGCTTGCCGGTGTTGCAATTGCCACCTCTACTATTGATTTAGACTCTCTTCCTGAGGAATTGAATTTGGTCAGAAGAAGTGCCGAGGAGGAAGCCACTTATGAGTGTCATTCCTACTGTGGTTATGCCATCTTAGCCGTCTACAATTGTTCTCAATATGACAATTCGAGTGGTCCTTTCGATTACGATTGTCTTTGTGATGACGACTCTAGTTTCAACAGTTTAATGTCCGACTGTTTGGATTGTGGTTGGTGTTTGTACACGGATTACTGGCCTTATCTTGAAACTGCCATTGCCGATTGTTCCACCATCCCAATCACTCCAACCGGTACCACTTGTTCTCCAACGAGTTCTTATTCGTTGATTGCCATTGAATCTGAAGCTCTGAGTTCTAGTTACTCCAACTCCACTACGGTCTCCAATTCTACCACCAGCTCTACCAAGAGTTCTACCAAGACCTCCAGTGGAAGCAGTTCCACCTCCAGTGACAGTTCCAGCGAAAGCTCTACTGCTTCGTCTACCGCTTCAGGTGGTTCTACAACACTCAAGGTGAGTGGAATTCTCGCAGCTCTTGGATTGGGAGTTTTAATGATCTAAATAGTTTAAAGGAAATCATTGATATCTGATGCACCAAAGAGATGGTTGAAGTTAAGTGGGTCTTCGAACAATCTGTTCAAGTTCATGCCGATACCGTTCTGACCCTGTTGTGACTGGGGTTGTTGAGTAGGAGTCAGTCTATCATATTGTGTAGATAAAGACAGTTTCAGGTCCACTTGCGAAAGAGACGGTTGCATGACAAGTAAAGAGGAAAAGTCCGGTTGTTGTAATTGTCTCAGTTGTTCGGCATCCTCCATTAATCGACGTTCGTCTTCGTATTGAATGCTTTCTCCCATATCCTCGTGTTTCTTCTTGTTCAACATCTCCATCCAGATGTTATCGATCTCCTTGGCATTGTTCAGTTGGATCTCTTTGGCCACCGAGTCGGGAGAAGAAGTGGAATTGGTTGGAGTTGAATTCAAGATATGAGATAAATCGGTGGGTGATTTAGCTGGAGTTGGAACGGTCAATGGTACAGAGAGACTTTGTTCCGTGTCTTTACTAAGATCTAACAGTTCCAATTGTTCGATAGTGAACTCTGCAAGTACAGAAGTCTGGGGAAGATCACAGAATCTCGACACGACTCTACCATTCTCAATGCTCATTATCGATTCGGTCTTCAACAAGGTGTAGATCAGATCTTGGGCTTTACACATTTTCCAGCCGTAATAGTACTTCAGAGTCACTTTCTTAAGTTCTTTAAGATGGTAGCCAATACCTTTCAAAATAGACAGCTGTAGACGTTCTACTGTAGCCAAGACTCTCTCGTTCTCCTGGAGTTTGAGTAAAAGACCAAAGTGAGTCAAACGTCCATAGAGAGAGAACTGACCTTGGATCATTCTATGCATACAGGTGAGGATCATTTGAGTCACGTAGAAATCAAAGCCGTGTCCGAGGTATTTGGGGAGATTATTAAGGATCCTTGGGAGGGTGTACATGAGTTCGTTGCTGTTGTGGATGATACGACTGAAGTAATGTCTGGCGAATCTGTGTTCTCCCATTTCTTCGTATTTTACCAAGAGATGGAAATAGACACTGGTGACAGTAGCCGTCTTCAGAAGGTAACTCTGGAAATAGCGTACTTTATAGAATCGCTCGATAAGCGTGCCAATAGGAAGATCTAGAACGTCTTTAAGTGTGGTCATCCCGTTATAGAAGTGGGTTTCCAGCTTTTCTACAATTTCCAACAAATCGCCCACCTTAGTGTCGCCCTTCATGTTGGATACCATGAGGTCGATCTTATCCAACACTGGTCGTCTTTGGTGACATACGTGGTACCAATAGACGACGTAATGTTCGGCCTCGTCGTACAATACTCCTGGTTCTAAACTAGGGGGTTTTACGTTGTGCGAATGTACTTTGGTGTAAGAAGGTAAGCCCACGACCAAACTTTGGTTGGTCTCTAATAAGAGCAACGAATACCAGATCTTACGTCTCAAGTGACACAATTTGGGATTGACAGGCAGACCGAGAAGCTCTTCTGGGTCTCTATTGAGTCCTATGGACATTGCCATTTGTAAGAGCATTCCATCGAAGATCCGAGCATCGGCACTCGCATTATCTCCGTCTTCGGGAGAGAATTTATGGTACAATCTCATATAAAGAGCACATTGAAGGATGTCCAAATTGGACCCTCTCAATAACCGGAACTGGTTCAAACAATAATTTGCCGCATCGGCAAATTCCGTCCCGATTTTAAGATCGTGTAATTTAAGTAACGTACTGTTAAGATACTTAAAATGATCATTTGAATTGTTCTGAAGAGAAAGATGGCCAAATCGAAGAACCAACAACAAAATCCCAAGAGTAGCAAAGTCGAGTCGTTTACGAATGCCGAGATGTTGCACTTTTACAACCTCGGTACTACGAGGACCGATAATGTTACCCACCTGTCTAATGAAGTTATCGTGGTCGAGGTAGGGCATTAAGGGGTAGATGTATTCGAAGAAGCGGTCGATGAGTTGCCAGAGGTACAATTTCTCTGGCAAGAGTTTCAAGACGAGTTGGACGGTGCCCATTTCGCTGTCGGGTCTATAATAGGTGGTGAATCCCATTGTAGACGGTGTCCCCGGCACGGGGATCAGCTTGGGCCCCTCGGTGGGACGGACAGAGTCATCCGCGTCTCGAGTATCTTCTTCTACACTAGGAGCCGATTGCATTATGAGCGAGGATTTGTTACTCGATTTGAGCACGTTTGTCCAAATACATTTCACGTAAAGGTCACGTTTGACAAGACTGATCCAGGACAAAGGGCCGTGATTGAAGACTCGAGAGTCGCTGATTTGAAGAGAGGAATACCCGTCAAAGAAATTGATGACGTCATCTGGACGATAATGTTGATTTTGAGGGGGGATAATTTGAGGTAAAGTCGGCTTTAACGTTCGCTCTAAATCGGACATTTTCGACTTGAGTTGGGCAATTTCTTTTTGGACTTCAGACAGGTTGGTCGTGCCCGAAACCCTGAAATTATCACGATGCGAGGTGATATCACTACGGGCAGAGGAGTTCACATTGCCGAAATTAAGAACAAAATTGAGATTCTCCTGACTCGACTGTTCTCCGGTACCGGCCTTCATCTCTTCGTATTTACAAACACTATGAGATTTGATACAGTTGCCACACGAAGGTCGCGTCTTATCACACTTCGTCTTTCTCCGTCGACATAACTCACACGATATCAGCACCCGGAGCCGTTTTCTCTTGTTCTCAGACATGCTCTATTTCCTTGCCGTGTGCTTTGTAATACCCACTTTAAATTTCACACTTTTTTTTTTTCCTTTACCCTGAGCAGCAATTTACGAAATGCAGTATGCAAGGAAAATTAAGCTTATACATTTTGGGGGGTTTCGTTACAATTACTCATAATAGCTAACTTTGAACAAATCGTCTGATACCCCGAAACCGTTGACTCCGATTAAATTGAAGAATTCATTGAGACTGTTTTCGTCGTACGATTGGCGGGGCATTGGCATGGGGTAGATGGGGTAAGGGATGGGGCCTGACAGGGCTGGAACGGAGCCAGGCACGGGGCCAGGCACGGCAGGTACTTGGGCAGGGGCAGGGATGGCGGGCACTTGACCAGGCACTTGACCAGGCACGGCAGGTACTTGGGCAGGGGCAGGGATGGCGGGCACTTGACCAGGCACTTGACCAGGCACTTGTGTTGGAATTTGCATGCCCATTGGCATGGTCATGGACTGGGGAAGTTGGTTGACTATGAAAGGTTGGTGGGAAGGCATCGAATGGTGGGCAGGTTGAGGTTGAGGTTGAGGTTGAGGCCCCGACTCAGACTGAAGTGACTGCTCTTCAAGTCCCTCCACTTCTGTGAACAACAACTTCACCCAATTCCTATCTACATCCGGGTCCACTACGTTCCTATAATTGGTCATCGAGGGACTGTTCATAAACGTCGAGCTCGACTCCGACGTGTGCTCGTGGTCCTGGTTGAGCAAGTTGGACAAGCTAGGCGATTTCTCGTCCTTAATAGACGGCGAGACATCGCCTTGTTCCTTTTTGAGATTCGCCTTTTTACGGATATGGTCGATCTGAGTCGGGGTCAAAGGATACAACGATTTGAGTTCTTCCAAGGTCATCTCATTCAAGACATTGACCTTGATCGAGTCGAAATCGCCCGTGACATCGGCATCTGAGGGTACCACTTTACCATCCTTGATATCAAAACAATCCTGGTTACTGATCAACCAAAACAAAGTATGAGGTCTCTTCAATCTCCAGGCATATTGGTACTTCGTACAAGCATGGTCCAACTTCTCCAAATAAGACTCCAATTGAAGCGAGATCGACTTTATTATCAACTTGAGATAACTCAGAGTCGATTTCTTTTGTTGCAGAGACATTTTCGAGTCTAATTTCAACGCCTTGAGTCGATACTGACATCGAAGACTGAGAGAGGTTTGAATTTGAAGGGCTTTGTGAACCGAAAGTAAAATAGCAGGGAACAGAAGCGAATCAAGACCATAACCAAAAATATCACTGCTCTTCGTCATCAAGGGTGGTAAATTACTAAGAGTATCACTACTTCTCTCTATGATTTTACGGAAATAATACGTGGCCAACAGTTGATCTTGATTCTTACTCTCGAAGTGTAAGAACATGTTGTATTCCATGGTGAAGCAAAAGATGTTCAAAAACACAAACTTGATCAGCTTGACCACCTTACGTAACCTCTGAAATGGTTCTTCACTGGATATAGGGTCCAGATAGAGCACCTCGTGCAAGGAGGTGAACATTGATTTCTTGAAATCCTCAATTTTTTTCACACCCCTCAGCAATTTATAGATATTTACCTGATTAGGATTGGTCAGTAATATCAGCACCGAGGCGACCAACTCTGTCCCCGAGGCAAAATCATTGAAACAAATCGTCAGATGATCTAGGTCACCTTCTAATTGTGGATTCCGTACCGATTGTAAAGCTGCCGTCTGGGTAAAAGGACTTCCTAAAGAGGCAATTTGGAAGAGATCGAACAGCAGTACAAAGAGCCAAAGACGACGACGGAAATTACAAACTTCGATGTTGCCTTTGAATTGGGACATTGACTCTGGATCTCTATTGAGACCCAGAGATAATGCGAGAGAGACTATTATACCGTTGAAGACTGTCGTGTCAGCAATACCGGTATTATCACCTTGTTCTGGGGAATAATGATGATACGATCTGATGAAGATGTAACCTTCCAACAATTCAATAGGAGGCTTATCGAACATGTCGAATTGGTTGAGTAAGGTCTGGGCATTGAAGAAGACGTCCGAGTCGATCGGGTGGTTTCCTATGTAATGCCTGAGGGGGTTTACTTCTACGGGGTCTTCACAAAGAGAGAGATAACCAAGTCTCAACACCAAGAGAAGGATCGCATAGTAACAGAGATTACGCTTCTCCTTGATGACGAGATGGGTTATCGGTTCATCTCGAGTGTCATTTTCATAGGTGTCGAAACTTTCTTTGATCACCGAGACAAAATCGTTCCACATGACAAAGGAAAGATAAGGATAGATGTAATCGTGGAATCGATTCAAGCAGATCCAAAGGGCTTTCTTGGTGGGAAGTTTCAGAAGAATGAGATGATGGAGTTCATTGGATGGTATTGGTTGATATGAGGGCAGAAGTGTTTTTAATTTGAGTCCTTTGCCCTGATTGGGGCCGAGGTAAAGTAATTGTCTCTGTTTAGAGTGAGAGCCAAGTAACCACATGAATTTGATGTAGGGATCTTTCGAGGCGAAAATTAACCATGAAAAGGGACCCGATCGAAGGATCTCATCAGTGGAAAGCGTATTTTCATAAAAATCCATACATTCCTCGGAGTTTAAGGGAGGATGATCTTGCGGTAGCATTGGATCGGTATTTAGTACTTTCGGCTTAAGATCCACTAACAGAGGATCGGGACCGGTGAAGGGAACTAAATCGTTACCGGAAACCATGAATATTTGCTCGCCATTATAATCTTTGAGTGAAGAAACCCGACCATCGTCATCCACCATCGTAGAGGAAGCCCATTTGAGTGATTGGTACTCACACTTAATCTTGGCCTTGGTACAATTGTCACACTCCGGTTTGGTCTTGTCACACTTGATTTTCTTCTTCTTACAAGCAAGACATACAATCGCCACACGATGACGTTTCTTTATAGACCCTCCAAGGGGAGATTCCCGTTTGTGTTCTCCCATGGTAGTGACTCGTAATCTTTGATACTTTGGGTTGAGTTTTTTTTTTCCCCTTTTTTTAAGCCTCAGTTTAGGCAAAACGTAAGAGTAGTATTACAGAGTACGGGCTCGGAGAGTCCGTACGGTGAGGGACGAGTAATACTTATGGACTCTTTGAGTCCATAAGTCATAAGTATACAATTACTATGATTTAGTCTGACTTTGCTTGGTTTTGTCTGTCTTTGTCTTGCCTGGCCTGGCCTGTAGCAGCTTAAGTAAGTTTTAGTCCCTAACTAGTACTAGAGAGTATGTAGATATTTATAGTGTAAGACTAGGCTTGGTGGATGTGGGATTTAGTTACTCGGGTTTAATGGGGCCTGGCCAGGCTTAGTGGGATTTAGTAGGGTCGAGGGGTGACTAGACTAGTAAATGACTATTAGTGACTAGTGTGACTAAGAGTGACTAGTGATGACTAGTAAAGTGCACTTTAGTGGCCTAGGACTGTAGGAATGTAGAGCCTTGAGTCTAGCCCTGGTTTGTCTACATCTTCGGCAAGTCCAGCTTCTAGTTAAGTCTTCTCTGCCACTTCTTACTATACACTACTATACATCATTAACTCGTTTGCCAGTCGAACAGCTCAAGTCCCAGCGGGGTGTTCAATTGCGGGTCATCGAAGAAAAGAACATCCCAGGATAACGCGTCATTTGAGCCCAATTCGAAGAAATCCAAGAGATTGAATTGACTCATCGTCTCCACCAGCTCTCCTCCCTTAGTGCGACTCGACAACAACCTCGAATATTCCACGTCATTGGCAAGATCCAAGTCCAAAGCCCCGTACTTCTCCCGGAACAGCTCCGATTTCAGTTCCAGTGTAATGGTGATGATCAGCTCGTGGAACAGATCGAACTGTTCCGGGGTGTAATGAGAGATGAAGGACTTCTCCGGGATCGGAGTATTCCCGTTCTCGTCGTTCCTAAGTGTAAGTTTGTTCTTCTTCACGTCGGCCAAGATGATGAAATCGTTGTTGTCAAAGTCGGGATTCATCAAGGTCTCGATGATCAAGTGCACTTTACCTGTCTTCCACGCATAGAAATACTTCTCGGCAAGCATATTGACGGGCTTTAAGTAGAGATGCATTCTGTTGGTGATCAACTCCACACACAGTCTGATCTTGTCGTGGAACACCTGACTGGTATTCCCGTTAAGAACGGACAAAGCTCGAAGGTGGAGCACTCTTAACACAGTAGAAGCACAAAAGATCCAACTCTTATGGAGGAAGAACTGGAAGATTG
This sequence comes from Nakazawaea siamensis, assembly GCA_030569775.1. NCBI lineage: Eukaryota > Fungi > Ascomycota > Pichiomycetes > Alaninales > Pachysolenaceae > Nakazawaea > Nakazawaea siamensis. Next base: position 40,521 of record JAJMLT010000019.1, read on the forward strand.
GGATTACGTAATATTGGAAACCACGGCCGACTAAATCGCTGGACCGGTCACAGAGATGTGGAGCGAAATCCATGAGCTCAGTAGAGACTTTAAACGCTTTATGCCAGTAGAAAAGAGCTCTCTCGTAGTCACCACGAGTCTCGTAGTGGAGAAAGAGTCTCGACCAGATCACGTAACAATGGTTCTTGAGAGTTGTATAATTGATAAAATCGTACAGTTTGGCGAGATTACTGATTAAGCCGTGACAATCTCTCGTACAGATGGAGGAGATCGAGCCGAAGAGTTTTTCGGCCATGACTTCCAGCTCAGCTGTGATGGAGACCATTTCGACGATATTGATCTGGCGGTCCAATCTCAACCACGGGATCATTTTCCGTACCGTGTTGTCGACGTTTATCGTCTGATGAAGACACGACCAGGTCAGACGATCGAGCTCGAGGTTCTGGATGTTTTTATTACGATGAGTCGGATATTCCGGGGGTTTGAGATCGGAATAATCGACCGAGATGGAGGTGGGACAGCCGAGAACGAATTGTTGGTAATTCTCGTACAATTTGATTCCCTGCCAGATCTTGCGTCTCAAATTGGATTCCCTCGACTCGAGTTCCTTCGACATGTCTTGGTTAAGTCCGAGGGAGATCGCCATTTGAATCAGCATACTATTAAGTAATTGAGAGGAAGGCTCACAAAACTCCCCGTTATCGGGAGCCACTCTATGATACACTATCAAGAGAAGTACCAGTTGTAATACTGGGAAAGAGGTGTTTGTAAACCTGTTGAACTCAAGAAGAGAGTCTTGAGCAGCCTCGGGAACCTCGAGACTGAGAGGATTCGCCAATAAATACTCTTCCTCCAGATCCAAAGAAGATTTTTCAAGGGCCGTCAAACTGAGAAACCCGATCGAACTTACTAATAACAGATTTATAGCTATGACAAAATCGGTACGACTCTGGATTTTGAGCGTAGTGAATTCCGTATCGAGATATCTTACTGGCCCAAACACCAGAGTGGCACTTTTGATGAAATCACTCTGGTCAATGTAAGGCATAAAGGGGTAACAATAGTTGAAGAACCGGTTGACACAACTCCAAAGAACCCTCTCCTTGGGCAAGATCTTGAGCAAGAAACTCTTGAATTGATGGTTCAAGTGTATCGACCCATTATAAATGTACAGCTCACTCATAAGATCGGCCCTTTTACTCCCCTTTTGTACAATCGGCAGCAGATTGACTAACTGCAAAAATCGGGCCCTTTCCCGATTCACCGAATTCGCCGACATCGTATTCATCGTCGTCTTAGGACATTCTGTAGGATTGTAAAAACTCACCAAATGAATGTCATCCGTCTTGACGATCAAATTCTTATTATTACGTAAGCCTACGGGGATCTGTTTCCACACTTCGGAACGATGTCGATTCGACTTGATACCTTTACTAAGAGTCATGATCAGATACCATGTGATTCTGTTAAAGGGATCTTTACGAGCATTGACTGACCAATGGAAAGTCGTCAAATTGCTCACATAACTTTTGAGCAATTGTACGGGATCAACTCCTTCATATAACATAATATGCTCTTTAATTGATGTGTCCGGGTAACCCTCTGGAATTTGATGTAGGATTTTTTCAGGAGTCATTCCATACAGTTTAAGTTTGGCTTTCAAGTCCTGGACTTCCTTTTCTAGTAATTCGACATAGAGTTGGTGAGACTTTTCTTTTGAAAGGTCAATTTCAACTTTAGGTTGTGTCTCCATATAACTTTCCCATCTTCTCTCTTCATAGATACATTCTTCACTCTTGTTCAGCCGCACGCATCTTCCACAAGGTTTTTCCTTATCACATTTGACCTTACGTCGACGACAACTACTACATGAACCTATCAGACGTGGTCGACTAACCTGTTTCTGAACCCTCCATTCCATTGTCTTTATCTTTTTGTTATTAATAGAGAGCACATCTTTTACGTTTTATATGACTAAAGGAAAAAAATGTTAAATCCGACCCCGATTAGGAAATCTCAGCCGATGGCCAGTTTTCTCTTCTTGACCTTCTTCTTCTTTGGTTTCTTTGGTTTGGATTCTGGTTCCGTTGTGGCGACTTTCAGTAAATTTTGTCTCAATTTCTCCACCTCGTATTCACCTGAATGATCTTCTGTCGTTTCAGCTTTCAAATCGAAGTCGAGCAACCTCGAGTCGTCCACTTTGAACTTGAGTCGTTCGGATCCCCCAGATCCTCCATTGAGACCCCCCTTGACACTAGAAAGCGGGGTAGGAGTACGTTGTTGGTCCTCCCGCACATCTTCGTCATCCAAGATCATCACATCTCGTTGAATCTTCTTCTTCTTCTTTTTCTTGGTTGGAATGGTCTCTAAGTCATCAGCCACCTCAGCCACTCCAGAGACCCCAGCCAGTCCCTCAGGTACTTCGGATCCCTCATTAATATAATACGGATCATCTTTAAGTTCCGCAAGTCTTTTCAGTCTCCTTAAGAGCTCCGACTGGTCGGGCGATTCAGAAACATCAACACTAACCTTCTCTTCCTCTTCCTGCTCTTCCATCTCCTCCTCCTCCTCCTCCGAAAACTCTTCAAACTCCAGCAATTTCAACAACCTATCAAAAGCCAGATCATTGATTACGTCATCCATATTCAATTCCCGCGGAATTGCCAATCTTTGTTGTAATTTATTAGCTATTGGTTTCAATTCATATTGATCGAACAATTGAGGTAAACCCTTAGTTAAGAACAAAGGTTGAGTCTCCTTTCCTACATGACTCTCCATCAGTTCTCTTAACAATTTAAGTAACTCACAAAACCCACTGGCTCGTTCTTGAACCTGAAAGTTGAAAGAATATTGTAATGGTTCACTCCATCTTAATATAGAATCAATGAGTTCAATGCCTCCTTTACCTCCTCCCATATACTTAATCACCACCTTAAAGATACTACTCAAGTAAATCGGAATCACACCCACATTAATCCCATTCAACGTCTTGTAAACGTCTTCGTTCAACACAAAAGTTGTAATTTGCTCCACATCTTCTTCGTCCTCTTCCTGAATAAACTCCTCCAAATACTCTCCTATACACCAGATGAGATTGATCCACCATTCACCGGGGACCAATTGATCATCTCTAAGTAATTCTATAGACAGTTCTATTAAAGAGGATCTGATCAGGGGGACACGGAGTCCCAAATCGGGGAATTGTCTACTGATCAGAAGACACGTGACCTGGTCGGATTTCATGACGTGGAGGAGATCTTTGAGGGTTGCTAGATACCAATCGAAGTTTGGGATGAGGGTGAATTTATGACTCGAGCAAATCGTGAGGATTTTTTGAGTGATTTGGATTTTAAAGGAGAGGGGGGCTTTTTCGTCGTTGGCCAATTGGAGTAAGAGTTTAGACACTACAGAGACCAAATTGGATCTGTCGATGAGTCCATCGATGAGTTCCATGGATTTGGATCGAATGGTGAGATCTTCGTCCTCCATCCATTGCAAGACGATTTTTTCGTGGCTCTTGACAAGAGCAGGTTTGATATGAATGATCTTGATAAAGGCAAGGATCGAGACGTACTTGAGGTTCTGATCGTGGGTCTGAACAAAGCCAAGTAATTTGTCCACCATAAGATTGGTGATCTCGTCGTCATTGGCCGTCAACATGTTCCCAGCCAAGATACAATTGATACATTCGTAGATCAAAGAACTGGCTTTAGTATTGGACATGAGTTCCACCAGAGTCGGGAGTAATTTCCGCTTAATACGGGGCTCGACAAGCGACAATGAAGCAAATAACTTCAATAACCTTATTATCATCCAATTATTGGACGAATTCGTGAGAAGCTCGAAGAACCTCGGCGTTAAATCGATGTAATTTTTCGGGTTCTTCTTAGCCAATTCACAGATCACATTGACTGTGGCACTTACCACGGACAAGTCCTCGGAATCATCCAACTTGTCGATGAGACGATTGTAATTCAATTTCAAGGATTCCGGGTATTGAAGGAACACTTTATACGAGGCAAGAACGGCCTTCTTCCGGATGTACGGCTTGGAATGGGAAAACATCTTCATGAGATCATCAATGACGTCTTGGGCCAATTCACGGGTCACGATCGCCGAAAGACACGAAATAGCCAAGCCGACTTCCACATGATTCGATGACGTAAGATCTTTCTTGAGAAGATTCGTCATAAGCATCAATACGTCATCGTTGTTCTCTCGTGATAAGATTTGAGTAGCCAGAAGATAACCGATCCGTTTATGTTGGAATTTGATCGATGACATCACTTCGAGGATCTGGAAATTCATGAAGGGAAGATCGAAACCGTACATCTCGAGGTATGTGAGCTTCAAGATCGCCATGGACTTCGATTCGAGGTCGTTGGACCGAAGTTCGTTCCGGCATTCCTGGATGGAATTGTCGAAGAATTGCGACAATTTCTGCTTGTCGTCGTTATTGGCCCGGATCCCCTTGATGAGATCAGAGAGAGATTTCTCAAAATTGATCCCAAAGGGTCTCAATCGGGACTTGAATTGGTCAGTAGTAACGTCAACGAGTGACATGGTGTGGTAGTAAGGAAGGACAGAACGGTGAAAAAAAAAAAAGTTATTGATAAAGTGCTAACGGAGGAAGGAGTGAAGGAGGATATGGTGTTAAGTAAGAGAGGTAAAGAGAGGTAAATTAAGGTCTATTTAGGGTGAGTGACTTACTCTGATTACAAATATCTAATAAAATTTGGGGGTTGTCATACAAAGTTATGTCATACTTATCGTTGTTAGTGTCATAGTAAGTTGCTTAGGGGTGGCATTTCAGGGATGGAGTAAAAATTGAAGTGAAGTAAGACCACTTCCTTGATCAGAATCGTGTGTAGAATACAAATATGTCATAAAAATCTGGCCTCGTCATACAACTTTCTGCTGCTGTGGAGTATTTATAAATTTCTTCCTTTACGCGTTTTTTCACTTCTATATGATTAAATGGAACGCCATAATAGAACAACAGGACAACTTGTCCTTGTTCAACCGAATCATCACGTCCACATCCAGTATTGCTGAGACGATCAGATTACAATTTGATCCGAAACAGCTCAGTGTGTCATGTATCAACAGCACCAAGACGTCTTTACTCAACGTGGTATTTAATCAGGAGAGGTTCTTCAAGGAGTACAAAATCGAGGAGGGTCAGATGAGTGTGCTTGTGAGTTCGAAGATGATGAACTTGATTTTTCGTAATTTCCGCAATAATGTAGAGGATATCGAGTATTTGCGGCTCTTTATCCAAGAGAGTGGAGGCTCCAAATTGGGGGTCGAGATCGTCAATAAGAACAAGATGAGACGGTCGTACTCGATCTCCTTTGTACGATGTAAAGAGAATTTCGATCTCAAGGTGGATCGTAATTATAAAGAATTGTATACGACGCAGACGGATCAGGATCCTCCCGAGGATAGAGTGCATTATCTACGGTTGGAGACGGCAATAGTGAAGAACTTCCTGGACATGTTTCCTCCCTCGTTGGAGGACTTCAAGATGGAAGTCTTGGCCAGTCAGAAGAAATTGAACTTGATCGGATTTAACAAACAACAAATCTTGACCTCGGCCTCGAAGGAGAGTTCTCTGTTGAAGCAGCCAATGTCGTTGTCGATCAGTATGAGTCTCGATGATATCCCCGGTCATAATATTTTGGAGTCGGATTCGTCCAAATTTGCAGTCGTGTATCGGATCCGCGACTTCAAAATGTACATCAATTTGATCCACCAACATCTCTCGAACCTGGATCAGGTGGAAATTTTGTTCTCCCGGCCGGGCTTCCCCGTCCTATTGTCCAAGAGATCGGAGGTCTCTAACAATTACACAGAAACCCCCACATCGAACACCCTAGCCACTCTGAACGAAGATTGGGAATTGTTCAAGTTGGAGATGGTCCTCATCTCGGACTACGAAGGTGATAAAGTCGAATTGGATCTCCCCTCTCTCGAAGTGGTGAACGAATCCCTGCTCCGTCTGCTTCCCTCAGCCACATCTCTCACCACCACCACTTCAACCAGCTCAGCCACATTTAACGAAAAAATTACCCCCATCCCAGCCACCAAAAGACGCAGATTTAACTTGCCTTCCCATAACTCAGCCACCTCAGCCACCACCACTCCACTGTCACACCAAGTCGACATCCTCGACTCGTTGAAATCACAAACACCTCAACAAGTGAGATGGGATGATCCGTATGTGATAGATCAATTTGGAGGTCCAGTGGCAGAAGATCAGGCTGATGAGCAATCTGACCAGCCCTCATTCTCCGACTTGGGTCCAACTCAGAACATCTACAAGGCAAAGGGGTTATTTGATTAGTCGTGTATAAAGTAACAAAAAAGTACGGCCATTTGACCCCCGATGGAACAAAAGAGGGGAGGTAATTAAGGGTATAGATGAGATAATTCTCTAGTTTTTTCTGCACAACCCTTCTCTCCCAGTCATTCCGAATCCATACATACTAAACACCACCCCATTGCTAATCCCTACCCCCTCTCACTAACACCCCTCCCTTCGTGCTTACATAAGCCTTTTTTTTTTGCTCCACAAAAAAAAATAAAGCACTTTAATTAGCGTACTACCAGCAAAACCATGTCCAGCAAGGCTTCTAAGTTCATCAATTTCGAGCAAATTTTCAGTAAAGAGACCTTGAAATATGTTTTTACCACGCATTTCTGGGGTCCTGTGTCCAATTTCGGGTTGCCAGTGGCTCTGATCTTGGATTTGAAGGACAAGTCTCCGGCCGTGATCAGTGGACCAATGACCGGATCCTTGATTGTTTACAGTGCCGTCTTCATGAGATACTCCTTGGCCGTGTCTCCGGCTAACTACTTGTTATTCGGATGCCATTTCATCAACGAATTCGCCCAATTGGGCCAGGGTTACAGATACGTTCAATACAATTATATGGGTGGTAAGGAGAAACTGGCTCTGATTGCCAAGTGATCTATTTATTGTGTATTTTAATGATAATAATGGATGTAATTTACTTATGTAGGACGTAGTCGAGTCAGATAGTAGTCAGGAAGCAGTAAGTAGTAAGTCGGCTCTAATTTGCTCTCTTTTTCCTTCTATTCTCCTTCTATTCTCCTGCTACTCTTCCGCCTCTCTTCCACTTTTTTCCCTGGCTCTCTTCCGCCTTTTCCTCTCTTTTTTTCTCCCCTTTTCTGCCCTTTTCTGCCCTTTTTCCCTTCTCTCTTTCTGCCCTTTTCTGCCCTGCCCCCCTCCTCCTGAACCGGATGCAAGTTCTCCTTCACAGGCCCTAGCCTCCAAGAAATTTCACCCCGACAAGCTTTTCCTAAAGCTTGTCCTATCATGCACAATGATAACAGGGACCAATCTCGGCGAACAACAACCCCCCTCCCCCCACTAACAACCCCCTTTCATAACCAAATCACACCTGATCACGAATCACCTGTCCCAATCACCAATGAGTCAGATGACGTTATGAGTCAAATATTAATAAAATGCTCTCGGGTTTGGCCGATGGGGGGTTTTTTTTTCTTTTTTTCCTTAATACTTGCATAAAGGGGAGAAAATTTTTCTATTTGTTTAGGCAAGAGGTAGATGATAGAGGAATGACCTCTATTTAATGCAGTTGTATGCGTCATATCGTTAAACTATATAATCCTTAGTAAAGACCCGATCGTAGAAAATGCTTTAGTCACTAATAATGGACTCTGAAAAACAGTTCATACAAGAAAGTCATTCCAGTACTACTACCAGTAGTTTGGCTGGAGACGATGAAGTTTATAGACCCGTTATCAATTCGAGGGTGGTGAGTCGTTATTTTGTCACAAGAGTAACTCATCTCATTCCTAATCGGGAAAAGGCCCGTGAAAATCTCGGTTTAATGAACCCTATCAAACCTTTATCTTTGATCAGTAAGAAACAATGGCTTTTTATTATCAGTGCCTTCTTATCTTTCACTTGGGAACTGTTCGATTTCTTCACCGTTTCTCTTAATGTTAAGAAAATCCTGGCTGAATTCGACGTCGAGGTCAAAGATATCACCTACGGTATCATGCTTCTGTTATTGACCCGTACTGCTGGTGCCATCATCTTTGGTATTTTGGGGGATAAATACGGTAGAAAATTGGCTTTTATGCTGAATCTTATCATCATGTGTATCTTGGAAATTGGTACCGGGTTCGTACAAACCTTCAAACAATTTCTTCTGGTTAGAGCCTTATTTGGTTTGGTACTTGGAGGTGTCTTCGGTTCCCTGCTGGCTCAAACGTTTGACGATTGTCCAGTAGAAGCCAAACATTTAATTGGGGGTTTTTTCCAACAAGGTTATACTTTTGGCTATTTATTGGCTGTCATCTTCACTAGAGCTCTTGCCGATACCACCAAAAAGACGTGGAGATCGGTATTTTGGTTTGCTTCGGGTATTTCATTCTGTTTGTTCTTATTTAGAGCTTGGTTACCTGAGACTGATGCCTTTTTAGAAAGAAAACTGCTGAGAGAAAGAGCTGAAAATGCAGGAGAGGAAACTAATTCGATTGGTAGAGATTTATGGAACTCCTTCAAAAATTACTGGTACATGATCATTTATATGGTATTGATGATGGTGGGATTCAATTATCTTTCTCATGGAACTCAAGATTTGTATCCAACGATGCTTACCAATCAATTACTTTTTAGTAGTGATCTGTCTACCGTTACTAATTGTTTGGCTAACATTGGAGCTATTTGTGGAGGATTGACGATTCCTCATTTGGCCAATTTGACCAGCAAGAGATTCGTGATGATTGCCAGTTGTCTCTGTGCTGCTTGTATGATTTATCCTTGGGGATTTGTGCATAATAAAACCATCAATGCTTCTGCATTCTTCATGCAATTTTTCATTCAAGGTGCTTGGGGATTAGTGCCTTCCCACCTCAACGGATTAGCTCCAGACCAAAAGACACATGCATTTTACGTGGGTTTGTCCTACCAATTGGGTAACATGGCAAGTAGTGCAAGTTCCACCATCGAAACCACAATCAGTGAAAATTACCCCTTAGTTAATGATGACGGTGTTACTGTGTACAACTACGGTAAAGTCATGGCCATTTTGGTAGGGGCCGTGTTGGCTTATTTGGTCCTTATCATCTTCGTGGGCCCAGAACAAAGACCAACACCTCCAAAGAAGGACAATGAAAAGTCGGCAGATGTTTAATGATGTAATGGACTGTAAGAAAAGCACTATACAATAAAAGTACTGAAAAATGTAAGAAAAGTACTGAAAAAATGTAAGAAAAGTACTGAAAAACTGTAAGAAAATTCTTTGCAGAAAAAATTTAAGCCAAAATTAAGCCAAATTAAAGCTAACTATATATCCATGTCAGAGACACCCGACTTCTTCCTGGACTTTCAGCTCCCCACACATCTTCCCAACACCAAACCTGTGCCCTCTTCCCTTCCTGCCAAACCCGTACTCACTCCACCCGTGCCCACGGCCCTGCCCACTGACCTGCCCAAAGACCACGATGAGGTCATCCCCATCTTCGGTACTAACATTGTATTGGAATCCGAGGAAGATATAAAGAAATGGATCGAAGAGAGAAAGAAAAATTGGCCCTCCAAGCTGCGCATCCAAGAAAAGGAAAATCTGAAGAAACACCGGCTCGATCTGGATCCTCAGACAGCCCCTAATAAGAGACAGAAGAAGTATTGTAAGTTCTTTCTTAGGGGCAATTGCAAGAACCAAAATTGTCCCGATTTGCACGAAAAACCCGTCCGACCTCTCCCCAATAACAAATTGGTGTACCACCACGACTTTCCCATCAACGTGCCTGAAAAATATACCAAATTGGGCAACACAGGCAAGTCCTTACACAACTTGGTCATCGAGAGCGACTTCTACAAATACGAGAACCGTACAGTGCTCGACGTCATCCAACAATTGGTAGACAACAACTACATCGCACGTGATTATCAGAAATTCAATACCTTAAAATAAATAGATCAATCCAACGCCAATTTGAGTAATCCTCCCACCGTCAACAGGGACCCGACCACCATCCCGGTCAACATGAACTTGAGGTCTCTAGTCCACGTCGAGTCGGTCTTTCTCTTCTTCGGAACAATGACATCCTCGATGAGCTCGTCCAAGTCGTCGTTGATCTCGTCAAAGGTTCTCTTGCGGTCTTCTTCGGAATCTAAGTGGTCGAGAACCTGGCAATCGTCACAGGCACATAAGTTGATATCGTCGGGAGTCTCACAAAGAATGATGGCATCGTCCTCACTCTGACTCTGACTCTCACTCTCACTCTCACTCTCACTCTCACTATCCTCACTCTCCTCAAACCCTGAGTCACTGGAGCCACGGAGATCGAAGTCCGAGTCTTGGCTTGAAGACTGTGAGTCCAGACTCTCCTCCAAGTGCTCCTCCATCTCTTGCATCACCATCAACTCATCCACCACATCTGACAGATCAAGCCATGCCATGAATCCCAGCACGTCCGTGTCCATCAGGGAACAAATTCTGTCTGCGTTCAACTGAACAAGATAACAGAGTTTGTCCGGGCCGTAATGAACTTGGAAGGCCGATCTGAATCGCAATTTCTTGTTCTCCTCCAAAGGTTGTGGCTCGTAATCGAGAGAACCCTTGTGGTTATACAAGCCCAGACAGATGATGTCACCTGGATAGAGGGGGTACTGTTTAGTCGGGTTCAACGGATAGATCACCTTCGACTCGCGTTCGATGATCAGAGATCCATTCCAAGAGTCGAGATCTTGAACGGTCATGTGATCATCGGACATCTCAAGCGCCAAATGCGCCGATGACAAACTCTTATGATCAAAGAAGAAATTGGTACATTCCCCACTGCGATGGGCATCTTCGCGGCTCGAACTGCGTCCAATCACCGTCTGCGTTCCGATCCGACTATAGCGAATGTTATCCGCATCGGGATCAAAATAGTTTAAATATTCAGGATGATGTGCCTCTATTTGGCTGATAATCTGGTCTTGTGCTGACATGGTGGCGCTGTATTAGTTAAGGCGGTTGTAAAAAAAAAAAAAAAAAAAACTAAAGCTCATCGGGTTAGTGACACGGAAAAGATGGCAGAGAGAAAGAAAGAGAGAGAAAGACAATGACAAAAATTACACTAAAAATTACACTAGTCAGCCAAATTAGAGTGAGGAAAATTACGCAGAGAAGAAATAGATAGGAAAACAGATACTAGACAATATAAATATATAGTGGCAGTGCAGTGCAGTGCACTGCCACTGCCACTGACACTGACACTATCTATATCAGCAGCGACTTCGTCACTGCTGACTTTATCCTCCTCCTTTACCTACCCATTTAGGCAACTCTGTCGCATATCTTATCTCTCTAGTGACATTTTTTTTATCGCGCGAAGGAATTAACCTTCCCTTTCCGGAACAGGACAAGCAGGACTATTTTCCGCTACACAAATAAGGAACACTGCAACGGCATTTTTTTTGTCTGGTTCGCTATTGATAAGCAGCAAGGTCCCCTTCTGCATCTTGAGAGATAACGAAGATCTGGATTTATATATATAACGTAGGAACTTGTGTAAAAAAATCTGCTCCTCTAACAGCCAATGACCACACTTAGTCCATCACAGACCAAAGATCTCTCGATAAGAGTGACTGTGTCTAGATATCGTGATTTTCCCACTGGGGAGATCGATGCCATTCATGCCCATTCCGATAAGGAATTGTTGGCTGCCATTGGTTACAAGCAGGAGTTGCGTAGACAATTCTCGACTCTTCAAGTGTTCGGGGTTGCCTTTTCTATTATGAGTTTATTACCTAGTCAAGCTTCTGTCCTTGCTCAAGGTCTTACAGGAGGTTGTGTTGGTTTAGTCTGGGGTTGGTTTGTTGCTTCCTTCTTTGTCGTCTTGATCAGTTTATCCATGTCCGTCTTGGCTTCTGCCATTCCAACGAGTGGTGGTTTGTATTATTGGACCTGGTATTATTCCCCTGAAAAATATAGAGATTTGATCTCTTTCATCATTGGAAATTGTAATTCCTTCGCCTTAACTGCCGCTTTATGTTCCGTCGATTATGGTTTTGCCGTAGAAGTGTATTCTGCCATCTATATCGGTTATGACGGAGACTTCGAAATCACCAGAGGTAAAATTTACGGTCTTTATGTGGCTTGTGTCTTTGCCCATATTTTGATCACCTGTGCTGCTTCTCACGTTTGTGCCAGATTACAAACTCTGTCTGTGATCACCAATATCTTCTTGATCAGTTTGTTCTTAATTGCCTTACCAATCGGTACCAAAGTCAACAAAGGAGGCTTTAATGACGCTTCTTTCATCTTTGGTAATTACCAAAACCTTTCCGGTTGGTCTAGTAGTGGCTGGAATTTCATGACCAACGGTTTAATGCCAAGTGTCTGGACCATCGGAGCCTTCGACAGTTGTGTTCACATGAGTGAAGAACTGAGAAATGCTCCAAAGAGTGTCCCAATCGGTATTATCGCCTCGGCTTCTACCTGTGGTATTGTAGGTTTCTTCATCTTCATCTGTTGTGCCGCCTGTATGTCTACCGACACAGCCTCTTTGATCTCGACTCCTTCCGGTCAACCTTTGGCTCAAATCATTTACGAGTCCTTGGGTAAGAAATGGGCCATTCTGTTCATGTCTTTGATTGCCTTTGGACAATTCCTTATGGGACTGTCTATTTTGACTGCCATTTCGAGACAGATCTGGGCTTTCAGTAGAGATAACGGTTTGCCATTTTCCGGCTTCATTAAGGTGGTCAACAAGAAATTGTCCACTCCTTTAAGAGCCGTCTGGTTCGGTGGTATTCTTGCCATGATCATCGGTTTACTTATCCTTATTAACAACACTGCCGGAAGCAGTGCCTTGTTCACTTCTTACATTTCCTTGAACTATCTCTGTTGGAGTACTCCGATGATCTTGGCCTTCACCGTGGGAAAGCACAAATTCAAGAGAGGTGCCTTTTATATGGGATTCATGACAAAGCCAGTAGTATGGACTGCCATCATCTTCCAATACTTCATCATCATCATGGTGATGTTCCCAGCTGCTAGTACAGTAGATAGAGAGTCCATGAACTACACCGTGGTATTGAGTTGCGGTGTCATCATCTTCTCCATCGTATATTACTACCTGTACGCCCACAAATACTTCCACGGTCCACTGAAAAATATCACTGATATGGAAGAATACCATGAAGGTGACGTTGTGGAAGATGACCAAGAAATCATCGTCATCAACAGTCAAACGGGCGAAAGAGTCTACGATGGTATAGAACAACGTCAAGAAACTGACGAAAGTTTGGATAAAGAAAAGGCTTAGGTATAGTCTTGCAGTATAGTCTCACTAAAATATAATATTCGTTTTTCACTGATAGATAAGATAAGGAAAAAAAAAAAAAAAACAGGTCGTACCCGGATTCGAACCGGGGTTGTTCGGATCAAAACCGAAAGTGATAACCACTACACTATACAACCTTTTCGAATATAAAAATGGTCAATGAGGGATATATTGTGATGTGGGGCAGGGTAGTGGGAGAAGATTTAAGTGGATTACACTCTACAGATTCTTCTAAATCATAACAAATATACGTTTACCAAGCGGACTTGCGTTGGTATAAGGTGTCCTGACTTATACAGATGAGATCGTGTTTGATTCTGTAGATGCCGTTGGCGTCTTCATAGTGGGTGCCCAAATTCTCATCGGTTCTACCCCAGCCCAAAGGAGAAGGACCCCAAGTTGGCACGAAACAGAGTTCGTTGTATCCACAGGTTCTGGAACATTTGTAGAAAATGGCCCAATTCAAGGAGTCGATGAAGTTGTTCAATTTGGCAGAAGCCGAGACGATTTTCTCGTGCAACTCGGTACTGAGTAAAGTGGTCTCGTCCGACTTGACATACAGAGCCACAGTGATCTCTTTACCCAATAAGTAGAGATCATATAATTGGTGAACTATCAGAGTTTGAACGTTCGTGATAGCAGACCAGATTAAGTAATCACTTTCTGTGGAGAGAGATTGATACGGATGGATGTAATCCCAGATCCACATCTGAAGGATGTTCACTTCCATTTGTTCCGTGCCGTACAGAAGATGCATGTCCGAGTATCTACGGATCAAATTGAAGGTCCATTGAGTCAAATTGGTGGCCAATACTCCGACATTGTCTAACTGTTTAGACACGTCGGAAAGACTCTGTTGTTCCTTATCGAAGATGGAATCGTAGGTGGACAAGTAATGATTCATACTGGTATTAAGAGTCATCAACGTCGGAGCAAACTTCTTCACTATTCTATGAGTGACCACCTCCCAATTGGTGGTCTTGTAAGGATCAAATGGTACTCCTCGAAGAATGGTATCAATTTCTCCTAAAAGGGTGGTATTCACCTCTTGGGAGATGTTCAGGATCCGTCTGGTATAAGGATCAGCCTCGATGTAGGTCTTGTTGAGGAGAGTCACGAATTTGGACCAATCAATGTGGATTCTGGGATCCCCGTCGTAGACGTATTCCCCGGAAGCATAATGGTCGTACCCGGTCATGGTCTCGTACCGGTCAAGAAGAGTGGATCTGATCTTGGCTAAGTCGTCATCGTCGTCGTCGTCGTCGTCCCTCTTATCCTTGTCGTTCTTCTCTTCATCCTCCTTATCTTCATCCTCCTCCTTCTCTTCCTTCTCTTCCGGGAAATCAAGAAGCTCCGTCAGGGTCTTTGACAACGTCAAGTTCTGCACCACTTCCAACTTATCATTGAAGTCACAGATGATAATTTCAAACCCAATTTCAAGTCTGACCACTCCGTCCAATGTCCTACCATTAGAATTACCCCAATCACAGATCAACCCAGCCGCAGTGTATTCGTTGAAATCGTCATAATTGTCCATCCGCGAAAGCAAATACTGCGTATCCATCTCTCCCGTAGAAGTCTTGGCTGCAGAAGCCCCACCGAGATAAAGAAGTTTATCCAAAGGCTCTTTTACTCTGAAGGTGTAAAGAGTAGAAGTTCCATCTCCTCTTCCCGGAGGTGGTCCTCCTGGTCCCTTACCCCCTCCTGGAGGTCCTCCAGGTCCTTTACCTCTACCAGGTGGTCCTCCTGGACCTCCTCCTGGACCTCCTGGACCTTTACCTTTACTACCCTTGCCCTTACCTGGAGGACCACGTCTCTTGTTATTCTTCCTTGGGAAATGGGCAAAGTTATAACTGAATTCATAATCCATAGCCACCCAATCGAAGGAGGAAGGGACTTGCCCATTACCATTCGAATGATAGAGAAAGGTACCTTCCGGGATATAGGCCGGGAAATAACTAACACCGATCGGATTTAAATCGGCATTCTTTTGTTTGACCGCATTTTCCACCTCGTTGAAAATGGCAGAGGAGTTGGTGAAGTCCAAATTGGCCTCTGCCAGATGTTTCTGGAAAGATTCCTTTGTCAAGGAGATCAATTCCGTCTTCATAGTAGGGTGATAAGTGAAAAGAGACACGAGCCAAAGGAAGAATGCAAAGAGGAAGACTGTTAAGAGAAGCCAACAAACAAACACCAAAGCCCAGCCGGAATACTTGCTTTCCCTGATTTTACTAAGGTCGAATTGGAAAGGACCAATCGTGTACCCAAAGATACGAAATCCGTGCGAAGACGGACCCAAGGGAGAGTACTTGAACATGGTCGTAATGCCAATAAAGTTGAGCCAAATGCCGGATTTACTTTTTTTTTGTAAGGAAAATTTTGTAAATGGCTTAGTTTTAAGCCCACGGGCAGATACCGAGCTAGGGAGGTTAGCAGGATGCGAGATGTGAATTATGACTTGCTTTGAGGCTGGGTGTCATCTATGATGCTTATATATGTGTGTCTACGTTTTGCACGTTTATTTCGTCCCCCTTTCCTTACTAAGACAATTACCGGGGCTTTTGCTCAAAAGCCGGAAGTTGTATTTTGCTCAAAGAAAATAAGACTTATAACGTAATAAAGATAAGAGGGAAAAAAAGAGAAAAGGTGGGATAAAGGTGGGATAAAGATGGGTGAGGCTATTGCTAAGCAGGAAGAGGTTTGAAAGGACTAGAGAGTTAGAAGACTAGAGAGTTAGAAAACTAGAGGTCTTAGTGAGTCTAGATCAGGTATTAGGCCAGAAGCCTTAGTTTAGCTGTCTTTGTGTACTGCCTGTCCTGCCTTACTGCCTCCCTACCTCCCTACCTTCTACCTCCTTACGTCACCTTTGTGTGATTCAAAAATTTCCCCTTTCGGACGAATCATCGATGTCGGAGGATGAAAAATGTATGAAAAAAAAATAAAATCGTTGGGGAGCGATGAGCTCTTTTGCAGTGATATAAAGTCTCGCCCAAGTCAGGTAAATTGCACTTCTCAAAAATAGACAATATGTCTTCTAACAATTCGATGATCAAGAACGAGTCTGGTGAAAGTGTGGCTGATATTGAGGTCAATCAAGTTACTGACAAGCAACTCGATAAAGTGTATAGACACTTGGACTATCGTATCATTCCAGCTCTTTGGAGTTTATATTTCTTGACCTCCTTCGGGTCTTCTGCTTATGGAAACACCTTGACGATGAATCTGGCTTCTGGTCATTCTTTACCCTTGACATTGGGTTTGGACTCGAAACAATTATCGACAGCTTCGGCTTTATATTATGTCGGTTATATCATCTTTGATGTCCCAATGAACATCATGATGACTCGGTTGTCTCCCCAAGTATGGTTGAGTCGGATCGTTATGACAGTTGGTTTGGTTTATACCTGTTACGCAGCACTTTCTCACCCTTCAGGAATCATTGCCATCAGATTTATCAGTGGTTTGTGTGGTGCTGGTACTTGGCCAGGTTTGAGTTATTACGTCAGTCTTTGGTACCCCAACCATAGGTCTGCCAAGAGAATAGGTTATTATTTCACGGCGTCTCAATTGAGTGCCTCTGCTGCTGGGTTGGTTGCTGCCGGATTTCAGAAAATGGATATGGTTCGTGGATTGGAGGGGTGGAAGTGGTTATTCATTGTATATGGCT
The DNA here is from genome assembly GCA_030569775.1 of Nakazawaea siamensis. NCBI lineage: Eukaryota > Fungi > Ascomycota > Pichiomycetes > Alaninales > Pachysolenaceae > Nakazawaea > Nakazawaea siamensis. The sequence continues at coordinate 57,523 of JAJMLT010000019.1, forward strand.
CTGTCACGATAGCTGTTGGGTTTTCGTTATTATGGTGGTTACCAGACAGACCTGCTCATTTGACGGACCAGACCAGTTGGAATAAGAAGTGGTCTTTCACGAGGTTCTTGCCTTATGCTCCTCAGCCTTTGTCGGAGGAGGAGAGACAATTACATAGAAATGATATGTTAAAGAGATATCAAAAGGTGAGTTATGGATGGAAAGAGGTTGGGCAAATTTTCCTCGATGTCCGTATTTGGCCCTTGGTCATGATGTACTTCGGTGTCGTTGGTACTGGTTACGGTATTGCCGTCTTTGGAACGTCCATTATCAAGATCAATAACCCGAACTTGAGTGGGATCGATGTCTCTTTATTGTATGCTCCCATTTGGTTATTTGACTTGGCTGCCATCTTACTTGTGACTCCGATTGCCGATCGGTATAAAAACCTTCGTCCAGTGTTCTTTAGTTGTGCCACATTGGTCATTATTGTCGGGTTATTGGTGACTACTTATTGTGACGGATGGAGTTCTTATGGAGGGTTGTTGATCTGTGGGTTTGGATTGGGCCCCACCGTACCCATAACCATGGCTTGGACTGCCGATATCTTTGGTCGGACCCATGGAGACGTCGGTACGGCGATCAGTGCGGCCTTGGTGAGTGGGTTGGGTAATTTGGGCAGTGTCACAGCTACGTACGCTTTGTACTCTGGCTGGCCTGCTGATAAACTGAGACGATACCAATACTCCAACATGATGCTCATAGTCATGTTGGGTGTCAGTATCATTAGTAGTGGAGTCTGTTGGTTGGTCAAGGACTACGAAAGATCTAAACGTATAAATTCTCATCATCATTAGTAATTCTATTTACAATCTTATCTTTACTCTTGGCATATTCGATCGGATGGTCACGTTTCACTTTCGAGATCAATTTGGTCAGTTTCTTCTCGTTTTTACTCAATTGGGCAATCAAGTCGGGGATCACCGACTTCTCATAGTGAAGTACTTTGGCACGGTAATCTTTGAGGAAGAGTTGCAAATCTTCGATTTTTTGGGCCAATTGAAGTGATTTGTCATTGATAAGCCCGGATAATTGCGACTGGATCACAATGGACCGATCCAACTCGAGACTGTTGAGAGAGGACGAGATGGTATTTAATAAGTACTCGACGGCTTCGATCTTCGGGCCGAGAACCGGCTCGGCTATACTTTCCTCTTCGTCGGTAGTGGTGTGTAGGAGAGAGGAGTCGGAGACATTGACGTCGTAATAAGAGGGATCGACAGAGAATTCAAGGGAGTTGATGGAGGGTGTACGTGAGTGATGTGTCATAGTGGTAGGGTAAGGAGAGTAAGTGAGAAAAAGTAAGAGAAAACTAAGAGAGAAAAGAGAAAAAAGAGAAAAGTAAAAAAAGAGAGAGAGAAAAGTAAGAGAGGAGAAAAGAGAGAGACAAGTAAAAAAAGAGAGAGAAAAGGAGAGAGAAAAGATAGCGCCAGTGCCAGTACCGGCGCCAGAGTCTACGTGCTGCTAACAGAAGCAGCCATCAGGTACATTTTACGCCTCTAGCATACTCAGACCTACCTATACTTTAATGCTGTACTACTACTACTGTACTACTACTGTACTACTACTGTACTACGACTGCACCACTACTGTACTACTACTGTACTACTACTGTACTACTACTGTACTACTACTGTACTACTACTGTACTACTACTGTACTACTGTACTACTACCGCTACTAGTACTCTTCCTTCTCTACTAATACCACTCCTAAGCTAGTCTAATACTCCTCCGAGCCCTTCTACTGCTGCTCTTGCTAGTACTACTACTACTAGCCCCCGTGTTCTTACTCTACTGTACTAGCCCCTCTTAGCTCATCCTATACCCAACTCTTCTCTCTACTCCTACTGCTATTACTTCTCTCTGTGCTACTATCACTAGCCTCTTACTATTCTACTCTACTACTACTACTACTACTACTACTCTACTACTACTCTACTACTACTCTACTACTACTCTACTACTACTACTACTCCTACTACTACTCCTACTACTCTGCTACTACTACTGCTACTACTGCTACTACTACTACTACTACTACTACTACTACTACTACTACTACTACTACTACTACTACTACTCTACTACTACTACTACTACTACTCTACTACTACTACTACTACTACTACTACTACTCTACTACTACTCTACTACTCCTCTACTACTACTGCTGCTGCTGCTGCTGCTGCTCATATTACTCCTATACATTGCGCTATGGCTTCGCCATAGCTGCTACCCCTACGCTGTTTGTCCATACTATCGTATTACTCCTATACATCGCTACGCTATGGCTTCGCCATAGCTTCGCTGCTTCGCTGCTTCGCTGCTTACGGCTTCAACACCTTCACACTCTCCCCCTCCTTCTCATTACTCTTCAACGCCGCATCGATAATCAGCAAATGATGAAAACAAATCTCCGGTGTCGTCTTAATAACTCCCTTATCATTCGTCTTCACCAGCTTAGCAAACACCAGGAATTCCGTATCCAACGAAGTATTTTCATCTGGGATCTCAACATACTCGGTCTTGTGTTCTCCATTGTCTGGTCCGATCTTGATCGAGATATTTCTCGTAACACCGAGACTGAAATCGTACTTAATGGACCCGTTATCGCCCATAATTTCGAATGTATTGGACTTATCAGCCGCACCAAAAGCAGACCCATAAGTGAACGTTCCGATAGCACCCGACTCCATCTTACAAGTACTATAAACGATATCTTCTGCTCCACTGAGTTCTCTCACTTGTTTGGCAAACAGGGAGATTCTGTCCACTGGGCCCAAAACACCGGTCAAGAGAGCCAATTGGTGGACTCCACCATCACTCAAGAAACCTCCGATATGTTCCGGCTTCAATCTCCAACCGGTCAGTAAATATTTGTTGTTACTGTTGAAAGGACCCGTCGATTTGTACGAGAAGGAGACAACGTTACCGATAAGAGCGATCTTCTCTTTGAGGATATCGATCGCTTTGTAATAGGACCATTGTTCCAAAACGAGGATCGGCAAATCGGACTCCTTCGACAACCGGACGATCTCTTTGGCCTGCTCCGTGTTGGCAGCGACGGGCTTCTCGAAACAAAGAGGTTTGTTGTATTTGATGGCCAATTTGATCAGGTCGAGATTGTATTGCACGGGCAAAAGAGCATCGATGACATCAAGATCAGGGTCCAGGAAGATCTCCTCCATGGAGTCATAAACTTTGGACTCTGAAATTCCCAGCTTCTCCGCAAAGGCAAGGGCCTTGGACTTGGTCCTGTTGTAACAAGCAGTAGGGACAAAATCGTCACTAAGACGAAGAAGTGTAGGTAAGTGAGAATCGGTGGCAAAAATTCCTGTTCCAATGATACCAATTTTAAGAGGTGACATGGTAGTTGAGTTGAGGTTGGGTGACTATATGTGGGATGATACCCCAATTTATATGCGCTGTTTTTTTTTATTTTTCCGGACATTTGCTATGCAGGGAAAGGAAAAAGAAGGTGAAACCGGAACCTGTCTTAACGGGATGGGGCATTGGGGCGGCGTCAGTCGTCCGAGAAAGTAGTCTTGGGTAAAGTTTTATTACCGGGTATTCTATAAGGTGTATAGGACTATTTATAGAACTGTCTTTAGGACTGTCCGAAGGATAGTCCCGAGTTTGTGGAGTCTGTAGGAGGGTGTCCTGTCCTAGGACAGTTGGAAAGGGGGTAAAGGTGTAAATGTAGGAGAGTAACTAGGAGAGTAACTAGGAGAGTACTAGGAGAGTAACTAAGAGACTCTAGGTGTAGACTGACTTTGGACCTTTCATGTCTATCACGGTATGTAGACTGTTCTTAGGCTGTTTAAGATCTCTCTAAGGGTCCGTTGGAGGTGCGGCTCTGGCCCACCTTGGGCCGAGGCCGACCGGAAAGGGGGGGCATAGAAGTGGAGTTGAGTAGGTGTAAGGTGAGCTGTAAGGTAAGCAGTAAGGTAAGTAAGGCTGGCTAGAGGGTTAGTGAGTAAGGGGCTAGGTCCTGTTACAGCAGGTTGAGGGTAAAGGGGGTAAAGGGGTAAAGGGGGTAAGGTAAAGAGGATAGAGGAAGGTAAAGGCGAGTCGAGCGAAGCCTTATTCATTCTATGGTATCGATCTATTCATGTATATATATTAGACATTAGAGTCCTCCTTCGTTGAGGAGGAAGCCGTTTCGACTCCCTTTTCTTCGTCCTCCTCTGAGGTCGAAGTGTTGGCCGTGGCTGCAGCGGCAGCTGTGGCTGCGAATCCGAATTGTGATTTGGATCTCAAAGCAGGACCCCATTTTTCAAAGACCCAAGGGACCGGCACCATGACGAGGGCGATGAAGCCGAAGATGGAGGAGGCCCAACCGTTACCCAATCTGTCGTACATTTGCACGGTGAACAACGGGAACACCGAGGCGACGACGTATCTGGCCAAGTTGTTGGCCAGTAACAGCGAAGCGACACTCAAAGGAGGATACGACATGGTGAAGTAGATCATCACGGAGAAGAAGATCAAGATCAAGGCGAATCCGAAGGGGATACCGGCCAAGAGAGGTACGATCCAATGGACCGATTCGCTGGCAGTCCAGCCCATCCAGAACAAGGAGATTGGGAACAGGATGGCTCCGATCTTACATACGAGTAATCTGGACTCCGGGGTTTGCAGGAGAGGCTTACCGTCTTTGCCCTTGTAACCGATGGTGCCGTCGGAGTTTCTCTTGAGGAAGTATTGTCTGTCCAATAAGATGAAGAGAAGGGTTCCGATACCCAAGCCGACACCGATACCCAAGAAGGGCAAACCGGAGACACCTTGGTCCATTCCGTAGGTACCACGGAAAATTACTGGGAAGGCCTCGAAGAAACCAAAGAGAACGGCAAAGACGAAGGCCACGTAGATGGAGAAGGCAATGACAATAGGTTCGATGAACAACATCTTGACTGGTCTGACTAAATTGACCGTGATACAGAAGCCGACAAACTCTTTAATCGTCATCAATTGCTTCACTTTGATACCTCTCTTCTTGGCACGTTTTTGCATGATTGTGTTTTTATACGATTCTGGAGCCAAGAGGACAAAGGGTAAGATGGCACCTGCGGCCATTAAGTTGACCCACAAACACCATTTCCATCCTTTCTTTTCAGCGACGAAATTTCCGATGACTGGACCGATAACTGGACCGAGGAAGGGAGCCAAACAGAAGGTGGACATGGCTAAACCGATCATATCTGGAGTCCAGATATCGGCAATGGTACCACCACAAACCAGCATAGCTGGAGATGCAAAGAAGCCGGAGAAGAATCTCAAGACGAGGACGGAGCCGATGTTTTTGGACAAACCAACTCCCATAATGAAGAGCATGGAGATTGGTAAGGAGGTGATGTAGACGATTTTACGGCCGAACAATTCCGAGAGAGGGGCTCCGATGACGGGACCAAGAGCCAATCCGACTAAATAAAGCGTCAATCCGGCCAAGACAAGCTCTTGTGACAGTTGTAACTCGGCCATAATGCTAAAGGTTCCGGAGACGTATAAAGAGGAACCAAAGGTGACGACAAGACAAATACCGGCAGCCGTCATTGTGACAAACCATTTCTTCCATACGGGCCAATTCTTTGGGTTCTCCTTATCATTAGGACCGTCCCAATCCAAGTCCTTGAGAAAGACTCCGTCTTCCTTCTCATGTCTGGAGGAGTATCTTGAGAGGGACTGTTCAAGGGCCTCTTCGTATAATTCAGTCTCTGTCCGGTCTTCGTTTCTGATTGTGCTGACGTCATCTGGATGATAAACACCAGCCGTTGTGTCTGGATCCACCAACTCGTCGTCCTCTATTTCATGATCGGATAACTGGTTGAGCGACTCCAGAGGCGTCTCATAATCACTCGTATTTATAGTGGTATGAGTCTGACTTTGGGTCAACTGTTGAAGATCCCCAAGACTGGGAGTGCCGAAAATGTTCCGGTTGACCTCATCAACATCGATTTCATGTGTAGAACTCATGGTATTATTGGGGAGTATGACATGAAATACTCACTTAAGCGAAGATCTTTTTCTTTAAATAGGACAGGAGAATTTTGTTTAAAACCGAGGATGTAGTGAAATTAAGAAAAAAAAAAAAAAAAAACCGAGGACCAAAAAAAAGAGAGAAGGAAGGGAAAGGAAGAGAAAAAGAGAGAAAGTAAGAGAAAGTAAGAGAAAGCACAGAGAAAAAGAGAGAACGAAAGAGAAAGAGAGAGAAAGCGAAAAGAAAGCGAAAAAGAAAGCGAAAAAGAAAGCGAAAAAGAAAAATACAAGCTCGGGAGTAAAATGATTAGTAAAACAATTCCATCTCTTTAACTGCTTAATAGGGTAATTCTGGTTTAAGCCACGGAAAAAGTGAAATAAAAAAATGTAAGAGTAAGTGTAGTGTAGTGTAGTGTTAGTGTGTGTGAGTGTTAGTGTGTGTGAGCGTCAGTGAGTGAGAGTCAGTCATGTCATTCAGTAAATCTTTCAGTAAGAACAAATTCATATTAGGAGGGACGCTGCTCAAGTCGCTGCCTTCGACGAGCGGGCCGACAGTGAGTTTGAACGACGATAACGATTTGGTGATATCGGGACAAGGAGAAGAGAGGAGTAATAATAATACGGTGGGGAGTGAGTTGATGGGTCTTCTTGGGGTGGATAGCATTAGAGAAGAAGAATTGTCTTCGGACGAGGAGGAGATGGAGGAGAAGGTGGGACGGTCGGAGCTGTTGGAGCCGCTGGAGACTGAGAAGACTGAGCTGGAGGAACCAGAGATTGAGCTGGAGGAACCAGAGATTGAGCTGGGGCTGGAACTGGGGCTGGAGGTTCAGCCGGAGGTTCAGGTTGTAGCGGAGCTGAAGGCTGTAGTTGAGACCGACCTGGCCGACCTGGCCGAGCCGGCCGAGTCGGCCGAGGTGGAGACTGACCTGGTAACAGAGCTGGTAACAGAGCCAGAGCTGACTGAACCAGAGGTAGCGGCTGGCCTGGCTCAGCTGGTAGAGCTGGTAGAGCAGCCTCTGACTGAGCTGACTCTGCCTCTGCCTCTGGCTGAGCTGCCTGAGCCCACTCCTGCTCCTCCTACTCTGGGTCCGCAAGCGCCTCTGGCCCTTGCTGCCCTTCCCTCCCCCCAACCCGTCCTTCCCTTCGACTTCCAACACTTCCTCCGCATCCTCAAATCCCACCAATACCAACCCATCATCAAATACATCAAATCGTTCCTCCGTCAATTCGAGGTCAAATCCTGGAACCTCGACGAACAAGCCCGTCTTGTCCGTGACTTCCAAGGCTTTGTTTTCCTGCGATACTGTGAAATCAAGGTCGATCTCACTCCAGCCGAACTGGACAACGTCAAAGAAGGATTCGAGAAATTAGTGACGTCACGCTTGTACACCCAGGTCTTCCCTCCCCTGTTGGTCAACTCCTCCAAACTCACCCAATCCCATAAAGAATTACTCGTGCAAGACTTGAAATTGCTGGAGAACTTGCAACTCTTCCAATGGATAGAAAGTCGACATTTGGACATTCCAGAGTCGGTCTTAACCAACTCCTCCTCTTCCTTCGTAGAATTGAGTAGTAAAGAGTTGAACAAACTCAACAACTACAAATCCCCAAGAGACAAGATCATCTGTGTGTTGAATTGCTGTAAAGTGATCTACGGCCTAATCAGGAAACAACACATCAAACAGGAGGAAAATGCCGACACCTTCGTTCCGATCTTGATCTACATCATCCTCAAATCGAGACCCAAACATTTGATCTCGAACATCGATTACATCGAACGATTCCGTAACGAACTGTTTCTCAATGGAGAAGCCCTGTATTATCTTTCTTCTCTTCAATTACTGGCCAATTTCATCCTCAAAGTAGATCACAATTTGCTCACTATTGAAGAAGAAGAATTCACCTCAAAAGTCAACGAAGCCAAAGCAGAGATCAAGCTGAAGAAAGAGGCTGCTGCTAAGCCGAAATTACTCTCTCCAGTGCCTCTCATTGCGGGTAAATTGTCAGATGAAAGATTACAAGATTTGTCTCCTTCTCAGATCTTGGCCACTTCGGCCAATGTTTTGCAACAGAAATTCAATCTGATCTTCAACGAACCGGAAGAGGATGACAATAAGGAGGAGAAGATCTTGAATAAGGTGAAGAAGATGTCCATCAAGGAACACCAAGAACAGGTGGACTCGACAAAGAAACACGAAGAGGTGTTCGAGAACTTGAAATCGATCTTCCCTAATATCGAAGACGACATTTTGAAGGATATCATAGTGATGAAGGATTATAATATAGGTGACTGTATAGATACGTGTTTGGAGTTGCTGGGATGAGCGGCACCATACACTAAGTAAGGTATGAGCTATTCAGCTACAGTAACTACTCTAGTAACCCACTACCCTACCCACTACCCTACCCACTACCCCATACCGCTCTTTAACTGTTTGACTGCTTACCTACACACTCCTACTTACACTACTTACACTACTTACACTACTTACACTACTTACACTACTTACACTACTTACACTACTTACACTACTTACACTACTTACACTACTTACACTACTTACACTACTTACACTACTTAAACTCCATGCTTCGCATGCTTTGCATGCTCGCCTACACTCCCACCCTGTTCCCCTTATACAACTCACTAAACTCCGTACTTCCCTCCTTCGACGGTGGAACTTGTAACCAATTGTACTTATCAAACTTATTGTCCCCCTCAATGATATGGAACGTATAAGCATATCTACTCTTAAGACTGGTGTTACGTTCACTCTTATGTAAGACCGACCCGTTGATCAACACCAAGGTCCCCTTTGGAATCTCCACCGGAACGAAATTGGACGCATCGTCCCTGGCCAGCTCGTCCTCCTTCTCCGCCTCGGCCGAAACATACAATTTTTCACCCTCGGTAGTATTGATAAAAGTGGTCCCTCCGTGCTCAAAATCCTTCACCATTCTCTTGGTAACGGGGAAAGTCTTGTGAGATCCCGGATAATAACTCAAACAGCCATTTTGTAAAGTACAATCCTCGAGAGCGAACCAGAATCCAATGGCCGATAAGGGCTCGGTATAGAGGAAAGTGGAGTCCTGGTGGGAGGGAACCTTGCCTCCAATCTCCGGCTGCTTGAAAATCAGCATACTTTGAAGGATTCTCGGGTCTTTGAATTGGAGTTTCCGAGCAATATCCTGGATCCGAGGATCAAAGGACACTTTGTAGAAGAACTCGTTGAGCGAATGTAAATTGTGTCCAATTTTATTGATAGACTTCTCCTTCGGCTTAACGAGGTTCCCCTCCAGATCAAAGGCATCGACTTCAAAGAAGAAATGAACCTTGTCCGAGGACTCGAGGAAATAATCGTCTCCAACATGGTTCTTACTGTCCTCCGTAGTGACAAATCGGGTCATTGGATGCTTGGAAAGATCAAAGTCACTGAGCAATTTCTTACATTCCTCCACCAGTTGGTCGGCTTCTTCGGGTGTAAGAAAATCGGGAATGGCAAGACATCCTTGGTCTTGGAATTGTTGGAGTTGTTGGGTAGTAAACTCGGTAAATGTCATGGTAGTAATAAGGTGATTTCTGGGAGAATTTCTGCGATTTTTTTTTTCAGGGCTTTTTTTTCCCGATAAGATAAGAAAAAACAGTGCGGCTTAAATATTAGCTCTATACAATTGGTTCACAAAGATGTGACCATTCATGAGGAACATCACCCCATTGGATCAGTTTTAAATCGTAATGTAATTTTTTTGTTACTGCTCCCCACTTTCCGTCTACTGGGGCTGGGACATCGATGACGTCACCTTGAGGGGTTCTAATTTTACCTACAGGAGTGACCATCATGTAAGTACCACAACAGAAGGCTTCTACCAATTTTCCCAGTTTGGCCTTTTCTTGCAAGTCGTAGATGGTGAAGAGTTTTTCCGTGACGATGAGATCTGGTTCCTGTTTCAAGAGGTCCAAACAGGACATTCTGGTGATACCAGGTAAGATCAAGCCGGAAGAGGTTGGACAGGTGACTACTTCCTTCTTTCCCTCGTCGTTCAACCAAACAGCCATGAAGTTGGAGGTTCCACCTTCGGTGACATAACCTTCTTCTCCGTATAACCAGAAGGTGGAGGAGTAACCTTCTTGGTGGACTTTAGCTTCTGGGGCGTGGGTCGGACCGTAATTAGCCCCCAATTTATAACTACCGATTCCTCCCGGCCACAGTCTGACAATGTCTGTGATGGTGTTGGAATACAATTTGATAGGCTCGAAATCACTTTCGTAGTCGACGGCAGAGTTCATTTTCGTGAGGGTGACGTACAACTTGGATTCTTTCCTACCGGCTCCCCAAGCGGCAGAGGTCCCGATATGGTTAGGTCTGATATAAATCATTTTTCCCTCTGGAATAAAATCCGATTCCATAACAAGCAACTGGTCGATGAGCTTGATCAATTCGTCACCGTTAAAATCGGGCAAATTGATTCTCAGCGAAGATCTCTTGAATCTCTCCATATTCTTATCGGGTCTGAAAATACGAACTTTTCCGTCTTTCCCCTTATAAGCCTTCATTCCTTCGAAACAACATACGGCATAATGTAAGACAAGTGCAATGGGCGACATGGACAAGTCTTGGACAGGAGTGATGACCGGAGCGGCCCATCCATTCTCGGAGTCATAATCAAGAATCAACATGTGATCGGCAAAGGAGCCCAGAGGCAAGTCGGGGGAGTAAGTAGAGGCAGTCTCCTTCTTGGTGATGGTTAATTTGGAAGAATCAATATCTGACATGGCAAGGCGGTGTTGGAGAGTTTTGATTTCTACTCAAGTGCGAGGGGTCCTTTTATATCAGATAAGAGATAGGGCTAAAATGGAAGGAAAAAAAACGGGTTTTGCCTGTGACTCATAAAGCCGACGGGGAAGAAACGGCGAAGAAGCCCAGATAAGCCTACGAAAGAGAAGAAAGTGGCTTTAGAAAGACATACTATGTCCTGACAGGGGTAAGACCTGTCTAGACCTGTTCTTAGACCCCCCTTGAGAGGGTACGGCTGATATTCTTGGCAATGGGGGAGACGATGAGGGTCGGGGGTTTGGTCTCCTATCAAAGGCCTGTCGGAGTTAGAAAACTGCAATCGCCGTCTGTTAGTGGGGTAATGGTTTAGCTCAATCTAGCTGTAACTTATACCAGATCACTCTAGATCACTCTAGATCACTTTAGCCTTATTCAGCCCCACTCTGCTCACTCTAACCCACCCTAACCACTCTAGTGCTTATCTCTTACATTCTTTTCCTAAATCGCTCACCTCCCTAAATCGTACCTTCCCGATTAGGAAGTCTACCATCAAACCCCCATTTAGGAAGGCTAACCGCAGTCACGCCCAAATTACAGCCACTACGCCTACCACAGGTTCACCACCACCTACTACAGCTCCTTTTCACCTGCATAATTAGGATCTCCGAGGCGAAGACCCTTATATCGCTAAGGCTCGAACTTAAGCCAGTGGAGAATGCCGTTTTTTTTTTCCTAACGCCGCTTTATAAGTGGGATGACCTTAATGGAGGATGCATAGTAATGCCTTACGTTGGTCTAAGGTGTGGTAGAACACACCTTAAAGTTTAAAGTTAGTATCAGTGTGCTGCTCTGTTGTAACGTGACTGTGACTGCTCACCCTTTCCGCTGATCTTTGTCCTGCTTCCCTTCCTTCCTTCCTTCATTGCTATTGCTTTCTTCTTAGGTAAGCGACAGCGGCTGCTATTTTTCTCATTAGTTAAGCCCAGGGGAAAAAAAGAAACAAGATACGTAATGCCTTTTTCTGCGCTTTGCACTGTTTTTTCTGTCTTTTTTTCTCTCTTTTTCTCTCTTTTTCTCTCTTTTTTTCTGCGCTTTCTCCCTTTTCTTGCTCATCTCTTACTAAGACATATGCAATGCCGTTTGTTAGAGGAGAGCAGAACAAGACAAAATTTCTTGGATTGGAGATAATAGATAACGTTATCAGGAGTCGCGGAGTAGATAATGCAGCAGACTGATAACATATAAATACTTTGTGCTGCTCCTCCTGTTGTTCTTTATTCTGTATAGTAATTACCATGTCTTCATCTGTTGCTAGTGGAAGTGATTTTAAGAAGCTGAATACTTCTGGTGAGGATTACCAGGTCTATGAGACTGGGGAAATTGATAACAATTATTCTGGTCAAGAGAAGCGTGGAGGTTTCGCTGGTTTCATCGACACCTTCAAGCCCTTCGAAGTGGAGGAAATCGATCCTAATATGACCCAAGAAGAGAAGGCTGCTATTGCTACAGCCAATGCTCCTTTGGCCAGATCCTTGAAAAATAGACATTTGCAAATGATTGCTATTGGTGGTAGTATCGGTACTGGTTTGTTTGTAGGTTCCGGTAGTGCTTTGCGTACCGGTGGTCCAGCTGCCTTGTTAATTGCCTGGATGTTGATCGGTACTATGTTGTATTCTGTTTGTCAATGTTTGGGAGAATTGGCTGTCACCTTCCCAATCTCCGGGTCTTTTGTCTCTTATAACACTAGATTTATCGACCCATCTTTTGGTTTTGCCATGGCTTGGAATTACGCCTTGCAATGGCTTATTGTCTTGCCTTTGGAATTGGTTGCTTGTTCTATCACCATTAACTATTGGGATACCTCGATCAACCACGACCTGTGGGTCGCCATTTTCTGGGTCTTGATCTCGGCTATCAACCTTTTCGGTGTCAGAGGTTACGGAGAGCTGGAATTTATCTTCAGTTTCGTTAAAGTAGTGGCCATTATCGGATTCATCATCTTGGGTATCGTCATCATCTGTGGTGGTGGTCCAAAGGGTGGTTACCTCGGAGGTAAGTACTGGCAAGATCCAGGTGCCTTTGCTGCTGGATTCAAGGGTGTCTGTACCGTCTTCGTCACTGCTGCCTTCAGTTTCGCCGGTACCGAATTGTGTGGTTTGGCTGCTGCTGAAACTGCCAACCCAAGAAAATCCTTGCCAAAGGCTACTAAGCAAGTGTTCTGGAGAATCACCTTGTTCTATATCATTTCCTTGACTTTGATTGGTTTGCTTGTTCCTTACACCGACGAGAGATTGATCTCTTCCTCTTCTGTCGATGCTGCTGCCTCTCCTTTCGTCATTGCCATCACTAGAGCCGGTATCTCTGGTTTACCAAGTGTTATTAACGTTGTCATTATGATTGCCGTTTTGTCCGTCGGTAACTCTGCCGTCTTTGCCTGTTCCAGAACCTTGGTTGCCTTGGCCAACTGTGGTCAAGCCCCAAAGATTTGTGGTTACATCGACAGACAAGGTAGACCTTTGGTTGGTATTTTGATCACCTGTCTGTTTGGTTTGTTGGCTTTTACTGCCGAGACCAGTTTCGAAGGTGACATGTTCACCTGGTTGTTGGCCATCTCTGGTTTGTCCTCTTTGTTCACCTGGACTGCCATTTGTTTGGTCCACATCAGATTTAGATATGCTTTGAAGAAGCAAGGTAGAGACACCAACGAATTGGCTTTTGTTTCTCAATGTGGTGTCATTGGTTCTTATTACGGTGCCATTTTGAACATTTTGGTTTTGATTGCCCAATTCTGGACTGCTCTTTTCCCATTGGGATCTTCTCCAGATGCCGAAGTATTCTTCGAGTCTTACTTGGCCTTCCCAGTTGTCTTGCTGTTCTACGTTGGTCACAAACTTTGGACCAGAAACTGGAAATTCTACATTAAGCTGGAAGACATCGACTTGGACCACGGTAGAAGAGAAGTCGACTTGGACTTGTTGAAGCAAGAGATTGCCGAAGAGAAGGCCTTCATCGCTTCCAAGCCTTTCTGGTACAGACTCTACCACTTCTGGTGTTAAAAAAGAATAATAATTATTTATACTTATGATAAATTGACGTGAACTGCTTTTGATTGGGTGTAGGCATCGAGGGCGTAAGGTCCCAATTCTCTTCCGATACCGGAAGACTTGTAACCTCCGAAAGGAATGGCAAAATGCGAGTCTCCAGAGGAGTTGATCCACACCATACCGGCTTGTAATTTCCTAGCCACTTTATGGGCTTTAGAGACGTTTTCTGTGAACAAAGCGGCAGCCAAACCGTAAGAAGTGTCGTTCAGTTTCTTGATACCATCGGCATCGGTGGTGAATTTAGAAACTGCTACAACTGGACCGAAAATCTCCTCTTGAACGATCTTCATATCTTGAGAACAATCGGTGAAAATGGTAGGTTCGATAAAGTAACCCTTATCAGCGGCTTTGGCACCACCAAGAGCCACCTTAGCACCTTCCTTCTTACCCAGGTCAATGTAGGACAAGACTTTTTCGTATTGTACTTGAGAGACTTGAGCTCCATGGGTGGTTTTGGAGTTGAAAGGGTCACCGGTGGAGATTTGTTCTTTGGAGTACTTGACGAACAGTTCGATGAACTTGTCATAAATACCTTCTTGAACTAAGATACGAGAGGTGGAGGTACAAACTTCACCTTGGTTATCAAAGATACCGGAAAAGGCCCAAGGAATAGCCGTATCCAAACTAGCATCGTCAAAGACAAGTAAAGGACTTTTACCACCACATTCCAAAGTGACATTCTTCAAGTTGGAATTGGCAGCAGCTGACATAATACGCTTACCAGTTAAGGTGGAACCGGTGAAGGCGATTTTATCAACGTCCATATGTTCCAGCAAGGCCAGACCAGCGTCTTTACCGTAACCGGAGACGATATTAACTACACCTTTTGGAAGACCAGCTTCTTGCACCAATTTTCCGAAATACAAGGCACTTAAGGGGGTTTGTTCAGCAGATTTAAGGACTACAGTGTTACCGCACAGTAAAGCCGGGGCGATTTTCCAGGCGAGCATCATGAAGGGGTAATTCCAAGGGATGATTTGAGCACATACTCCCAAGGGTTCTTGTAAGACATAGGCCAATTTTTGCGGGGTTGTCTCGATGGTCTTACCGGTGATTTTGTCGGCAAAACCCGCATAATATTTGAAAACATTATAAGATTCGTCCAAGTCGATCTCGAGACAAACGGAATACACCTTTCCGTTGTCCAAAGAATCAATAGCGGCAATGAGTTCTCTGTCTCTGTAGACCAAATTGGCCAATTTCATGAGGTAATCTCCACGTTCAGTAGCGGAAATTTCGCTCCATTCAGCACTCTCAAACAGAGTCCGTGCAGCAGAGACGGCAATATCAATATCGGCCTTGTCAGCTCCATAAACTTGGGTGATTTCCTCCTCCGTGGCAGGATTGTATACCGGAATAAGTACTTCCTTTTTAGGAAGTACAAATTCGTTGTCGATGAACAACCCCAAAGGTTGCTCGTATTTCAGGCCAGTAGGCAAGGTGATTTCAGTGGTCAAGGACATCAATTGTATAAGAAGAGAAGGGTGGAGTGGGGTTACAATTTATATGGTGCCTCAATTGAGGTTGCTTAACTCAGATTACATTATGCGATCGTCCCTGTTGTGCGCGGAAATTTGAAAATTCCCTGGGGATTTTTTTACTCTAGCGGGAAGAAAGCTGGGCATGAAGATAAGGATAAGGCTGGATGAAGGGAGCCATACTAACTCCGCTTAAATGTACTTGAGAGGGTACTCAATTAGTTAATTGTTCAGTCATTCAGTCACTCATTCACTAACTTACTTACTCACTTACTCACTTACCTTATCTGCCCCTCTCTTCCTGACTAAGTTCGGTCTCTCCTTAGCGGCTTTCTCTTCCCTCTATTCGTATTTTGTTGCTATTAAAGGTCGTGTAAAAAAAAATAATCCTCCCCTTACTCTGTGATCTCGTAATTTGGGCAGTGACAACCACTGACATGGAAAGCACTCTTGACCGAAACTGAGATACCCTCAGAGCAATCTCAGGTGATCCCTGACTCAGATAAGTCCAGCAAGCTCCAAGAGAAGATCAACTTCACTAAATTGCCGCTAACGTCTGATCATCTACGCGGCTAAAGATACAGGGTGCAGAAGAATGCATTTTACGAAATTTTTTTGGACTGTCCATTTTGGTGTTTTTCCTAAAGAGGAAGTTAAATCTCAGAGAAAGGACGTGCAAATAAACTCTTAGCTCGGGCTTGAGCTCAACTAATAAGGGAAGCAGGAAGTCTAAGGGGCTAACTAAAGTTGAGTATAATTCCAGCACCCTCTCAGAATACAATTAGAGTCCTTCGTTCAAATTTCAGCCTGTAACGCCCCCAATATCGAGTAGGGGCATTCAAGGAAGGTAAGAGATGAAGAGAATGAGAAAGTGAGGGAAGAGTAAAGAAGTGGAGAGAGTAGTGAGGGATCTAAAACCGAAGTCACAGAAGTCCTGTGACCAATAGAAGTAAAGCCGAAGTAAAGCCGTCAGATATTACGTCATTCTGTCTCCGTTATTCCCCAATACACTTTAAATGCGAAAGCGAGGTCAAGTTAATACAAAAACGAAATAGCTAATTATTGCACTGCGAGAAGTTGATATTACGTTTATTACGTTTTGACGTTTCCGAGGTGAAAAATCTTAAGATCCGAGCCGATTTCTTTTTTTTCCGAGGTTGAGATTTTTCCCGAGCTTTTTGTATGGGGAAGCCGAGGTGGTTATTAGCTGGGGTTTGAAAACGCTATGGCTTGATTTATAATACAAAGTTCATATAAATAGAACCCTAATAGATGTAGTTTTGTATAATGATCACTCAAAATGTCCCCAACCACTTATTTAATCACCGGTGCCAGCAGAGGTCTTGGTTTCTCTCATGTCGAAAAGTTAGCTACTAATGCCGATGCTTATGTGATCGCTACCACTAGATCGAAAGCTCATTCAAAAGATTTAGTAGCTTTTGCTGAGAAACATTCCAATGTTAAGGTTTTGGAGTTAGCTGTTGAGGATGAGGAGTCTGTTGAGAGGTTTGGAGAGGCTTTGGGAGAGATTCCAGATTTGAAAATCGATTACTTCATTTCCAACGCAGGTATTGCCGAGAGTCATGATGAGCCTATCAATAAGGTTTCAAGAGAAGTTTACTTGAAACATATTTTGGTCAATGGAGTAGGACCAATTGAGGCTTTTAAGAAGGTTGAGAAGTATTTGGTTAAGGGGGCTAGAGTTGTCTTTGTTAGTACTATTGTTGGAAGTATCAATGCTTTGGGGATGCTTCCGTTCCCGGTACCTGCATATGGTGCCTCGAAGCTGTATCTCAACTACATGTCCAGAGAATTGAGTGTCGAGAATAAGGATAAGTTGGTTGTTATTTCTTTACATCCTGGATCTGTCACCACTGCTTCGGGGAAGTCCATCTTTGACGGTTTGAAGAAGAGCCATGATCTTTCGGGATTTGAGTTTCTTACTCCGGAGGAAAGTGTCGAAAAGCAATGGGAGGTTATTGGTAATTTGAAGGATGAAGATAGTGGGAAGTTCTTTAGTTACGATGGTACGGAGGTTCCTTTTTAGTTAAGTTGTTCTTTATCGATGTTGTAGTGTCTAATGTGGATTAGTGGTTGGAACGGTTTAGGTTAGAATTATTACGGTGGGTGATCAAATGTGGTGAGTCTTCTATCTGTGGATGAAAATTAAGAAGCGGAGATAGCAAATACGTCATGCTGGACTTACCGGGTTTGTAAGCAGTTACGATACTTAGTAAGGGGGTTCAGGGAAGGGGGGTTTGAATGAGATGATCTTGAGTGATCAAGGAAGCACTTTGAGGTTGCCAAAGTATAACTGTGCGCGTTTAGAAGTGATTAGAAGCATGCTTAAGCACTCATCTTGACAGTTCTGACAATTACCCAATAAATAACATTTATACTATTAAATTAGCGGTAAAAGAGTACTGTTTGAGAGAAGAATGAAAAAAAGGCAACTCCAAATCAACTAACAAAGCCTAAACAAGACCAACAGAAGATTCCACCCAACTCTCCAACTCCAACCAACTCCAGCAACCCAATTCCCATCCTCATACCACCACCCTACCCCACTCAAAGCTACATCAACTATCATCAGCATTTTACGAAATCTTATTTGCCCGTATTTTTTTCTGCCCTTTTACATCTATCGAAAAATTGTGGAGTTGACTACTGCCGACAGCGGCGTTAACGCTATAGTGTCAAATTGATACGACGTGGACTGAAATAGGATCTTCTACTGAGGGTCTCACGATCCAGGGTTTACTTTGATTGCTTACAGAATAAGGGACTAATGGAGGAGGCGGAGATAGGGAGGGAAGTGAGCGGAGAATGAAATCATAAAGATAAGGAAGATTAAGACTGAGCATTATCAGAGTCAAGATCTGATATTGGCAGGACGACGCGTAAAGGAATTTGATTTTTTGTGTGAGTTTCGCTTAAAAACGGCGTTTATACGGTTGAAAGATCGGGCAAGAAAAAAACAAATTATGCCCCGGAAGCTAAGCGCCAAGGTTGAGTGCAAAAAAAAGTCGGCCCGATAGTTGCGCTGACAGGTAGTAAAGAGCAGAGAGTGATAGTGAGGTCGGTGGTGAGGTCGGTGTAAGCTCCGTCGCCGGCACTCTGGTGAGGTGACTGCCCACTTCTTGGCGTGCTCTTTGTCCCTCTTCTTGCCAAGCGGTTTTTTCGTTTGACTCTGGCCAACACGAAAATGCCGATGATCGTCTACGAGTCAAATTTTGTATCGGAAGAGATTCCCGGTGAGGTGCTTACATAACGCTTAAAATCATGCTTCTTTTTTTATCGCATCATTCGACAAGGGGAGGACAAAGACGGGAATGCACTTCCGTGCTAAGTATTGTGATGTGTGTTAGGGTGAGAGAGTGAGAGGGTGATAAAATATAGTTTAGTATGTTGTGCTCTTTTTGCTTTGCTGCGTCCCTGGCTGTGCCTGGCATTGCTTGATTTTTGTCAAAGCTTATCTTTGTCGTTTTTTTTTGTCTTGTCTTTTTTTTTGAAGTTTTGACTAAATTAGGTTCTTATCGCGATGCAACACGGTAAAAAAAGAAAAAAGCGAGCCGACCAATTACAGCCAAAGTCGATCGCTTTGTACGAAAAGGAAAGTGTTATCTGAAAAAAACAGCCAAGATAAGAATCGAGGAGTATAAAAGACGTGTAGAATCCCTTAAAATCGGCTTAGCCCGAACCCCAAGTAGCAATAAATGTCTGATAGTAGTGATAAAGACGCTCAACTTCAATCTGAGAAGACCAATCATCTTGAGGCTGTTGCTTCTATTACTGCCGACCAAATTGGTGATGTCGATGCTGTTATTACCACGATTATTTCTCCTTCAGGTAAGGAGGTTGCCGTTACTGGAGATGTCGATGAGGCCATGAAATTGGCTATCAAGGCCAAACATGTCGAGTTGGACGAACAAACCAACAAAAGAATCTTGAGAAAGACCGATTTGTACATTCTTCCTCTTACCTGTTTCCTTTATTCGGTTCAATTCATGGACAAGGTCACTAACAGTTATCTGTCCGTTATGGGTTTGAGAACTGATCTTAATATGGTTGGTAATCAATATACCTGGGTTGGTTCTGGTTTCTATCTTGGATACTTGGCCTTCGAGTTCCCAGCTTCTTATCTTTTGCAACATTTCCCGATGCTGAAATGTGCCGGTACTTTTATCATTCTTTGGGGTATTGTCTTATGTTTGCATCTGACTCCTAATTATGCTGGGTTCATCTTCTTACGTGTTCTGCTTGGTCTGTTGGAATCTGCTGTCACTCCTTCCATGGTCATCTTGACCTCTCAATGGTACAGAAAGGAAGAACAATTCTTACGTACCAGTACCTGGTTCTGTTTCAATGGTTGGGGTACTATTATGGGTTCTGCCATTGCCTACGGTTTGGCCATTCATGCTGAATCTTATTCGATTGAAGCTTGGAAGGTTTTGTTCATCATCACTGGTTTGATGACGATTTTGGTTGGTATTGTCTATTTGTTCCATATTCCAGACACTCCAGCTGGAGCTTGGTTCTTGACCGAAGATGAAAAGCTTTTGGTCTTGGAAAGAATCAGAAACAACAACCAAGGTTTCGGTAACCGTCATTTCAAGATGAGTCAATTCAAAGAGGCTTTACTTGACGTCAGAACCTGGGTCTCTTTCCTCTTTGGTTTGGCCTCCGATATTCCTAACGGTGGTTTGACCAACTTCAGTAGTATTTTGTTGTCCGACGATTTTGGTTACTCCACCACTGAAACTTTGTTAATGGGTATGCCAGCCGGTGCCGTCGAAGTCGTTGGTTGTTTCCTCTTGGGTTACTGTAACAAGTGGATCACTCAAAGATTGCCTATTGCCATTTTCCTGACGATTGTCACTTTGATCTGTGCCTGTTTATTGGCCTTTGCCGAGAATCTGAATGCTCGTTTGACTGGTTATTATTTGATGACCGTTTCGCCAGCCGGTATGATCTGTTGTCTTTCCCTTTTCTCTTCTAACACTGCTGGTCACACCAAAAAGGTCACCGTCAACCTGATCTTCTTGATTGGTTACTGTACCGGTAACATCATCGGACCACAGACTTTCCGTACTTCCGAGGCTCCTCATTACAACGGAGCCAAGATTGCCATTGTCGTCTGTTACGCCTTCTCCTTGCTCTGTTTGTTCTACTTGTACTACTCTTACTGGGCCGAAAACAAGCACAGAGACAAGTTGGCTGCCGAGAGAGCCCAAAACGGTGAAGACGAAATCTTTATGGAAAACCAGGAGTTTGCCGATTTGACCGACAAGGAAAACCCTCACTTCAGATACGAATTGTGAGAATCTCCGACTGTTTATTATCGTACCTTTTCTGTTTTTATATAATACAACTTAACTGATTGATTTGATTCTTAAGGAGTCCGGTAGTGAGGTAGTAAAGAATCTGCAGTTATTCAGTTACTCTTACAGTTGAAGGAGCAGGATATTGTTTAGGTGTTCTTAGTCCAGTTGTAGCTGAAGTGACCGAGGCTACTTGCACCTCTAAAAACAGGAAAAAGTTAAAACAGGAGGTGTAGTTTGGACCTATTGTGGCCTTCAGTACACAAAGACAAATCATCAAGTTACACAAAAGCGAACTTTGAGTCTTCTGAAGAGTTCTGATAATTCAGAAACAGTCTGAGTGGTGATAGATTTGTGACAACAGCAGTTCAGTAATAAAGCCCTCTTACGCTGTCCATCTCTTGCAGTTATGCCCTTTGGGCCGCACAGTTTAAACTTAAGAATGAATTGTTCTGAAAATCATCTAACCTTTTTTAGACCCATTAAATTAACCTTACTTAAATCAACCCTATTTACACTGGCAGTATCTTGCCCCTGGCTATTAACTTTTTCTGCCCGTAGTAACTTTTTCACTAACAAAGATGAAGCCATTTTTTCCTGCCCTTACTTACATCTGCCCCTAGCTCTTAATCGTTTGAGCAGTCTTCTTAAGCAGTCACAGAAACTGCACAAACGCTAAGATCACTAATAACGAGGTGGTGCATTACGACAGTTCTTGCTCAAGTGGTTAGGAGACGCACAGTAGTGACAGTGGCTCCTGTTAAGGAGGGTTTTAGCTGTCATTGATGGTGGATAGTGACGAGCCTTTGGCCGAATAATCGTGTCTTTGTGCAAGTCAACGAGATAATACAACTTGATATAGGCCTCCGTATAATGGACAGCCGTATCTTGGCTCGGAGAAGGAGCAGTCGGTTGCTTCGGAGTTACGAACAAGGAAGGCTTGGTGTTTTCCATTATGATAGTGTCTCTTGGCGAGAAACAAGCTTCAATGGCTTCCATTGCTGAGATTCTTTCAATTTCTTGGCAAGTGACCATAACTATCTCCAAGTCATTGCGTACGGCTGGAGGTGCCTCGACGCAGAAATCTTCACTACGGTATTTGGCACAAAAGTCGGTGATTGCATTCCTCTCTTCAGCAGAGACCTTTGTTCCAAACATGAGGTCGATGGTTTCCTTTCTAGTATAAATAGCCCAGACGTCTCTGTGAGTTAATTTCGGTTTTCCGACATGCAGTGGATTACCAGTAATTTGGTGTCTTTCAGCCTCCCAGAGATGTTTGTTGATACGATCAACGAATTCCCGGAACTTGATCTTAGGATAGTTACTTTTAATAAACAAGCCTCGGTATATTTTGGGGTATCTCATAAGATTAATGTATCCTCGAGCAGCATCCCAGAACTCTTGGGGCATGCCTTCTGGTGCTTTTTCATCTTGGAGAGAAGGGCCTTCGCGTCGGGCTATTGGCTGATCTCTATGGACACCTGCTACCCTAGAGTTGGTAGCTCCGGTGTTCAACCTATTGGGACTATCGACAGTCATGAATCTTAGACTAACTTAGGAGATGCTGTGTCTACAATTAAAGTGAAAAAGGGCTAAGCGTGCTTTTTTATAGGAAAGCAGTCGACGAAAAATTTTTCATGCACGGCTTAAGTAATCTGATTATCTCCGTTCGCCGCCGCAGAGGACTTTTTTTTTTTTTTACCAAGTTCTTCCACCTTACAAACAATCAATAGATCGGATCATACATGGTTCGTTAATAGGGTGCATATCGGGGACTCAGTTGATCTATTTTTCCAAGGAAAAAAAACGTTCGGAACAAACCTTTTGAAAAAAAATTTTCTCCAAGTCGGAGAACTTTTCACACTAGTTTTCTCTTTCGGAAACGGGAGGAAAATGGGATTTTGGAGAAGTTCAATTTTTTTCTAAAGTCGGGAACTTCAATTTCCACTTTAGGAAGTCGGAGCAAAAAATGATAAAATGGAAGCATTCTTACGTTATAGAAGGAGTACAATATATGGTATAGACGAGAAGTAGAATTGCTTTGAATGATATATAGGATGGCCACTGAGTCTAAAAGACATGATAGACTAAGTTGGAGAGTAATCAGACTGATACTGACCGAGTCAAGTTGACGGTTATCATAATTACATAGGAAATGTCTTTTATAGTAGTTAAATATGAGTAAGTTAAGTTTGGACTAAGAAAAGTGAGAAAGAGAAGCAGATCAAAAGAGAGAAGGAGGAGCTTTGAGAGGACAAGAAGCAGAGATAGCATTAAGATGGGGTTCCTTATTACTATGATGCCCTTCATTTTATCCTGAACTCCTTGAAGGTCCCAATAATGATGACCATATTGTTGATGCATTTTACGATTAAGTCAGCTTAAGAATTGGCAGTCATTTTTTTACTGGCAAATAATTTACTTTTTTTTTCACTGACAAAGAGAAGCTAAGACTTCTCCAAGTGCTTTTTCTCTCAGTCAAACCTTTAAAAAGAGGAAAGTATAA
>JAJMLT010000020.1:0-46738 GCA_030569775.1 Nakazawaea siamensis
GAAACTTTTTCTCTGACAAAAAAACTTTACTTTCTCACTATAACACCATGGGTATTTTATCATACATCAGTCCAAACAAACCTCAAGACGAGGTACCTCTTCGTTCCAAACGTGAACAATGTTGGGAAGCCAGAGACAAATACAACTCATGTCTTGATAAGATCGAAGTCGAAAACCCGACAGATCCAAAGAACGCCAGTATCATCAAGAAGAATTGTTCACTGGAAGACAAACTGTTCCAAGCCAACTGTGCCAAGAGTTGGGTCACCTATTTCAAGGAGAAAAGATATGTCGATATCAAGAAGGAAAAGATGATGAAACAAGTGGAACTGGAAAATGCTCAACTTGTAAGTTTACCTGGAACGAGGAAGTGAAAAGTTCTTCAAATATATATAACCTTGTACATAGTTCAATCCTTTTTCAACGTTCTTTGCTTCTCTGCGTTTTGAACCACCTTCTCATCCACAAACAATCCCTTTCTCTTTCTGATGGAGTTCATGTACTTTCTAGCAATATTCTCCTTATCAGCAAACTCTCCCAATTCTTCCAACTCCTCCTCCGTAGTCGGAACCCAGAACGGATCTTGATCGATGATCTCGAATCCAGCATACACCAACTGAGGTTGAGCCGCACCCGAAGTCTTCTTTCTGATATCCTCACTGAACCCAAACAGCTCTACGGCTGGAATTCTCGACTTGATACTGAAGAAAGGTGTTCCCTCTTTCATCTCCTCAGAGACGATATGTCCTCTTCTTCTTTGAACGACTGCATACACCTTACCAAGAACCTCGGCACTCAGTTGAATGTCACAACTGTACATAGCCAACATCATTCTTGGTGACCAATCCAAGAACAGTTTATGAATACAGTCTCTGGTCATGGTCAAAATTCTACCGGCCAAATTGGCAATGACATCGTCTCCCTCTTCCAGAGCATCCACCTTGATATCGTCAACGAAAACAGCAATTCCTTGTACAATTTCATTCAGAAGAGGTCCTTGAGAAGTGGCCAATTGAAATCCGTTCAACACACTATCAGCCCATTCAAAAGGCCTCTCCAAGCCTCCCTTAAATACATGTAATAAAGAACCTCCCTCGGTATGGTCTACTAAAATATTAGGCCCTGTTCTCTTGGATCCAAAGGCTGAAATCTGATCGACAGTGCCGTCCCAATTATATCCTTCCTTCTTGTGTTCATTGTTCAGCAGAGTCAAAAGCTTTTGCAACTCCAGAGCAAAAGTCTCCGTCTTCATAACCAGCTTGCTATTGACAAAATCGAGATCATCTTCAACGTCGTTAACACCCTTGGCATTGATGATTCTGTCAATGGTGGCATGATTTTCAACGAGGAACTCCAGAGCCGTCTCAGGTAACGGTCTGACCCTGTATCTGATGGTGTACTTACCAAGCACCAATTCACTTACTCCCCTTCCGAGTTCAGGAGTCTTTGGAGGATTCATATCAGGTCTCGAAACAATCGTCTCTCTAAATGGAATGACAGGTTGGGAAGAAGAGATCTCAATTCCGGCAAATCTTTCCCTCAAATCCTTCAAACATCTTTCCAAATGTAACTCTCCAGCAGTAGCCAAAATATGTTCACCTGTGTCTTGCAAAAACGTCTGTACACAAGGATCGGCCAGATTCAACAACTTCAATCCTCTCTCAAGTTGCTCGATCTGCATTGGATTGACAGGCTCCAAAGCCACACGAACAATAGGTGGAGCCAGTAAAGAAATACCAGCCAAGTTGACTCCCGTCACCTCTGGAGCCACCAACGTTCCGTTCTTCAAAACCTTACCAGCCAAACCTCCAATACCAACAATATTACCAGCTGGCACTTCATCCAAAGAAACCAAATCCCTACCCATCATCAAGTACAAATCGGTGATCTCCACCTTATCGACATGTTCAGTAGGTCTGCTTGGATCGAACTTCGGTCCTAACACAGTCAACTCTTGACCCTTCTTCAAAGTACCACTATAAATACGAGCAAATCCAATTAACTCCTCTTTTGGTACTTCAATCTCTGGTGTCTCTTCCTCTGTCTCGAAATCTGCTTCCCAATCAAATTCATCTTGTACCACCTCTACGACATCCTCTTCTACTGGGGCAGCCCTTTCATGTTTCAATGCCTCTTCTCTTGCCCTTGCAGCAGCTTCTCTTGCCAATCTTCCACGTTCCAGCATTTCATCAGCTGTCATAGCCAGTTTTTGGTTCTTCGGAAGCTCCAGTTCAGGGATAGACACCATCTTAGAAACATAAGCACTCACATTACCCTGTCTATCACAGTTCATCATTGACTCCTTCAAAGCTGGGTCGATCAACTCCAGTCCAGGAGCATCTGCCAAAATTGTAGGAACACGACTCTGTTGGGACTTCATAGGAGAAGGCAACTTTTCCACCACTGTGAGAAGTACAGCTGTACTTACTGGGATCCATTGCCCGAAGATCGACAGTAAAAGAGTCTTGTGATCTTTCGATCTCAAGTCACGCGGTAAGATCTTCAAATTCAACGATTTGACAATCTTTTCCAAACTTTCCTGATTTCTATTCAACAAGCAATCTTCGTACACTCTCCAGATATTATCCAAGATGAACGACACAAACAAAGGTTTCAAACTTCTACCTTTCAACCCCTTACTATTAATGATCTTCTTCGTCTTTGGATCAATAAAGTAATCTCCCCAAAGCAGTTTCTGTAAGTTTTCTCTCTTCATTCCCAATTTCCTTTCATAAAACAGGGCAAATTGCGAGATACTGAACCCCCAGCCGTCAATTGCCGAGGCGAAAATCACATTATTCTTCTCCGGAGAGAAATACAAGTCATCGTCGTCCTTCTCAACGTACTCTTCCGTGTTCTCTCCATCCTTCAAATTCTCCATTCTCTCTCTGTACAAGTAATCATCTTGCATTCTCTCTCCGGCAAAGAAAGATCCAATCACCGAATTCACTTGTTCAATGACCTTATTCAAATGCAAATACAGTTCATGTGGCGTCAATTTCAACTCGGTGATCAATCTATCGATCTTATTCAATACTAATACCGGTTTCAAGTTATCCACCCATGACTGTCTCAAGACTGTCACCGTCTGCGAACATACTCCTTCAACAACATCAACAAGAACGACTGCTCCATCACACAACCGGGACAGAGTCGAGACTTCTGAACTGAAGTCGATGTGACCTGGAGAATCGATCAAATTGATCAAGTATTCGTTCACCTCAGGCGGGGATTCCGGGTCTTGAGCAGATCTACGTAATACACGGAAATACAAGGAGATCAGAGACGACTCCATTGTGATCCCACGCAATTGCTCATCGGGTCTCGAATCCAAATACCTCACCTTCCCTGCCATACGCTGGGAGATGATCCCATTGGCGGCTAATAAAGAATCAGACAACGAGGTCTTTCCATGGTCAACATGTGCCAAAATACAGATGTTCCGGATGTTAGATGGACTCTGTTGGAGCTGCGAAAGCTGCTCGGAACTCACACGTGGCATTGTATAGATGGTGTAAGAGTATCTCTTCTCAAGTCTTGTATAGTAAAATTTTTTTTTACTAAGACTGAGTCTTATTTAGCTACTTAGTCTTATTTAGCTGTCTTATTTAGCTACCGAATCTTATCTACTCACTCCCACTAAGGCTCTATTAACTACCTAGCCTTACTTTCTTACTTTCCTAATCTCTATATCCGTTAAACTTCACACCCGTTTCTTGAGCAGCCACGCTGAACTCCAAGTCCTCTGTGGTGATGATATCCCAGTACTTGTACACCATCATGATAGCGAACAAGTTGAACAAACTCCCGAAGAACAACCCGTCCAAGTAATGGTTCAATTGCTCGCAAATAGGACTACTGAAAACGTAAGACACCACCTGCGATATGATCAAGAAGAGACATCCCAACAACACAGCCCCAGTAGCCCAGTAATTGTTCAACACCAAAGCCGATAAAAGCACCTGAGACACGACATAGACGGCTATAAATACTCCATTCACCACGAACATCATCACAAATAACCCCATTGTATGCGTTCTATCAATCGTATCACCGTCCCATCCCCTGAAAGTCAAAAGAGCCACCATGAAATGGGCAGCCCAGACAAGGAAGGCCGAGATCTTAAGACTCCATAAAGACTTCCTCGTGCCGTCCTCCCACAATTGATAACACAAGAACCCAATAAACATCAATGTCCAACAACAACTACCCACCAAACCGATTTGAGCTGCCACAAAATAGGAAAAGACCAGTTTTCCAGGCGGAGCGACACCGGAATCACAGATCAAAGTGGCTATGAGAAGTCCAGTGAATTGGTAGAAGAAGGTGTTCATCTCGGATCGCAGAATCAGCGTATACTTGGACTTGATATTGAAGATGATAATGAGACAGATCCCCAACCCACCAATGTTGATTATGGCATTCCCGATCTGGTAAATCATGGTGTTACTCAACTCGATGGACCGCGCGTAACACGACGTCATAATCCCAACGGGGAAATACGTGTCGTCATGGTGCAGAGAAGATACCACGGAACAATATGGAAATGCAGTCTTCTCGCATATACTCTCGAAATTCCCAAACTTCGTCATGGCCTATTAGTATAACACTGCCTTAATGATGAGTTACACGCTGAAACTGAATCTCACTATTTTTTTCTAAGTATTTTTTTTTCTTACTATTTTTCCTTACTATTTTCTTTCCTCTTTCCTATTTCCATCCTGTCAACAAATAACCCAATTCATCTAAACTTTATCGTGCGCAGTAATAAAGACCGAAAAGGGAAGCAGAATTGCTTTTCTGAGCCATATAAAGACTGGCCCACATCTTGCCTTGTCATTTTTTTACTTCAATAATTTGCCACAATGAAATTATCGGCTTCCATATTGACTGGTATATTAGCCAGTACTGTTGTTCATGGGTTCTCTCTTGATCGGTTGATGGATGTTGCACAAAATCCTCTTCAATTGGTTCCAGAGACTCCTAAAGTTGGCGGGGCTTCCCTTAAAGCTGGGGCTTCGGTCTTAGAGAAGGCTTCTTCTATCCTCGGTGAGTCAATTGACCATTTATCCGACGACATCAAGGAGACCTGGGCTGAGATGACGATGTTGTTCCCAGAATCCGTCAGCTCTTTGAACTTCGTCTCCAAGCCAAAGTTCAAAGTCAAGAAACATAACAATTGGGACTATGTCGTCACCGACACCGAGTTGCCGAACCACAGATTGAGAACCAAATCGAGCCCAATTGACTTGGGTATCGATGACGTCAAGCAATATTCTGGTTACATCGACAATGAGGCCGAAGATAAGCATTTCTTTTACTGGTTCTTCGAATCCAGAAACGACCCAAAGACCGACCCTGTCGTCTTATGGTTGAACGGTGGACCAGGTTGTTCCAGTTTGACCGGGTTGTTCTTCGAATTGGGTCCTTCCTCCATCGGCGAAGATATCCAACCGGTCTACAACCCAAGTAGTTGGAACTCCAACGCCTCGGTCATCTTCTTGGACCAACCGGTCAACGTCGGTTACTCTTACTCCTCCAGCTCCGTAAGCAACACCGTAGCTGCCGGTGAAGACGTCTACGCCTTCTTGCAATTGTTCTTCAAACAATTCCCAGAATATACCGAAGTGCCATTCCACATCGCTGGTGAGTCTTATGCTGGTCATTACATCCCAGTCTTTGCCTCGGAGATCTTGGAGCATCCAGAGAGAAACTTCAACTTGACCAGTGTCTTGATCGGTAACGGTTTGACGGACCCATTAACGCAATACAACTATTACGAGCCAATGGCTTGTGGTGAAGGTGGAGCCGATGCCGTCTTGGAGCCAGCTGAATGTGAAGGTATGTTGGACACCTTACCAAGATGTTTGTCTTTGATCGAATCCTGTTACGAAAGTGAATCGGTATGGTCTTGTTTACCAGCTACCATCTACTGTAACAACGGTCAAATGGGTCCTTACCAAAAGACCGGTAGAAACGTCTATGACATCAGAAAGATGTGTGAAGGTTCCTCCTTATGTTACAAAGGATTGGAATACATTGACACCTACTTGAACCAAGAGTCCGTTAAGGAGGCCTTGGGTGTTGAAGTGGAGTCTTATGAATCCTGTAACTTTGATATCAACAGAAACTTCATGTTTGCCGGTGACTGGATGAAGCCTTACCATAAGAAGGTCACCAACTTGTTGGAGAAGGACGTTCCAGTATTGATCTACGCCGGAGACAAGGACTTCATCTGTAACTGGTTGGGTAACCAAGCCTGGAGTAACGTCTTGGAATGGTCTGGAGCCACCAAGTTCGAGGCTGCCAAGGTCAAGCCATGGGAAGTTGACGGAAAGGAAGCCGGACAACTCAAGAACGCCGGACACTTCTCCTTCTTGAGAATCTACGGAGGAGGACACATGGTCCCTTATGACCAACCTGAGAACTCGCTCTCCATGTTGAACGACTGGTTGTCAGGAGACTTCTCCTTGGGCACCAAATAAGGACAATTGTGGGGCCCTTTTTCTCTCTTACTTCTTTGATATCTTTTTTTAGTTATATATTATACGAGTTGTTTTCTTGAACCTTTGAAGTACAATTGTACTACAGCGATTTGTAAGAAGGCCATACCTCCCATCAACAAAACGTCGAAGAAGGAGAAGTAGAAGATTCTGGACTCGGTGGACTTGACGGTGGATTGGTTTCTGTTGTTTCTGGTCTTGTAGTATTGTAAGGATTTGATCAATTCGTTCAATTTCTCCTCGATTCTGTCGATGGAGGCTTGCATACCTTCGACTGCGACAGGCTGGTCCGGAGTTTTAGGCAAGGTGGCCTTGAAATCGTTGTCCAATTTGATCTCGAAATCAACCACCTTCTCAGCAAAGGTGGACATACCGTTAGCGAAACAGAACTCGTACTCACCTGGAGTCTCAGCTGTGAATACCCAATCACCTTGTCTTTGCTTTTGTTCGCTCACGATGATGACTCCGTTAGGAGCTCTGATCAGGTAATCGATGTCGAAGGAACCTCCGGATTGCACAGCAAAGTAATAACCGACATTGACGTTGGGCTTGTCGGTGTTGATGTAATAACAGGACTTCTCTTGCGCTCCTAAGACAAATGTCAAGGCAGATCCATGGACGTAGGAAAGGAGGCTGATCACAAAGAGTAACGTGGAGATCATGGTTATTTACGTGTCGTTGGTGAAAATGACACCAAAAAAAAGTATGAAAAAACTAAGTGAAAAAGAGTAAGGAGAGAATAGTAAGGAAAGAGAAAGAGAGAAAAAGAGAGAGAAAAACAGAGAGCAAAGGAGAAATGGCGGAGAAAAACAGAGGAGAGAAAAACAGAGGAGAGAAAAATGTATGGGAGAGGGAAGGAAAAATGTATGGGAAAAATAAGGAGCGAAAAATAGCTTAAAAACAAATACATTTTCTTTGTTTATTTACGCGCGGTACTACAGATGGGGTTCGAAGTATTAGAGGATCTGGGTGTCGGTGATGCCTTCCAGAAGAAGCGGAGTTTCAGCGCTCAAGAGGAGGATGATCCCTTTCGTGAGAAGGAGAATCATGTGAAGAATTTGGGAGAGAATTTCATGAGGATTCCTGATCTTCTTAAGAAGAAGCAAAGGGTGGATGAGCCCCTGACGACGCGTGAAGTCTCGGAGTCGAAGACGGAAATCATCTCTTCTCAAGGTGATGAGACGGAAGAAGAGGTGATTCTGCCCTCTGCGGAACCGGAATTAAGTGATAGCGTGTCGGAGAGTGTGCGGGAGGAGATCAGAAATATCAGTAAGTCATTTAAGAATTTGGATAAGAAGTACAAATTGTTAGATAAGATCGGGGAGGGCACGTTCTCCACGGTTTATAAGGCGAAAGTCTTGACACCGGAGATCCAAAACATCAACCTTTGGAATTCGCCACCTTTGAAGAGGAAGAACGGCACCTTGATGCCACTGTCTCCTCAGAAGAATCCTCATAGAAGAAAGATCAAATATGTTGCATTGAAAAGAATTTACGTTACGTCATCACCACAGAGAATTTACAACGAATTGAATTTGTTATACACATTGACGGGATGTTCCAAAGTTGCTCCCTTAATTGACGCATTACGGTATCAAGATCAGGTGATTGCAGTATTGCCTTATTATCGTCATTCCGATTTCCGCTTTTTTTACCGAGATCTTTCTTTAGACGGGATCAAGATTTACATGCATGAACTTCTTTCTGCCTTGAGCTTTGTTCATTCACATCACATCATTCATAGAGATGTCAAGCCCACAAATTTTCTTTATGATCCTTTCAAGAGAAGAGGAGTACTTGTCGATTTCGGATTAGCTGAGAAGGAGTTAATTTTGGACTCGACCAACACCTCCAATTGCATGTGTTATAGAAACCACCACCAGAACAAGACCCATGAATCTTACGAATTACAACATTTGGCATCGGAATCGCATTTGAAGGGGTATCCGAAGGATGATGCTCGTCCTGGTAGACGGGCTAATAGAGCAGGAACGAGGGGGTTCAGAGCTCCAGAAGTGTTATTTAAATGTGCGAACCAGACGACGAAGATCGATATCTGGTCTGTAGGAGTGGTATTATTGACCTTACTTTCTAGAAGGTTCACGTTCTTCAATTCTCCAGACGACACGGATGCCTTGGTGGAGTTGACGACGGTGTTTGGGTTCGAGTCGATGAAGAGATGTGCTAATTTACACGGGTTGGGCTTGGATACGAGTATACATAAATTGAAGCTGAATTCGGGGTATCCAATGTCGCAGATCATCCAATGGGCTGTTTTGTTGGACGCAAGCAATGACACCTTTGCAGAAGACTCTCCGGCATTGAAGACGTTGGAAGCGATCGATTCCAATGGGAGGGTCTGTTTGGACAAGGAGATCGGAAGGGAGTTCAAACTGGCCATCGATCTTTTGGACAGATGCTTCGAGATGAACCCTTACAAGAGAATTAGTGCAGACGAGGCCTTGACTATGGGGTTTTTCAGAGATCTAAAAGTCGATCTGGATGAAGATGTTAACTTAGATTGAGAGGGAAAAAAAAAAAGATCATATAGAAAGATATAATAAGTAAGGTAAAGATGCCACGGTTTTTGTTGAGTACACGGGAGGAGATCGGGAGTAATTATGGAGTGATTAAGAAGATTCTGAGTCCCGTGTTGGAGAGTGGGAGTAAATATTCTGTCAGTGAGGGGTATAAGCATCCACGGAATCGGTATGGTAATGTAGTGCCTTATGATAGGACTAGGGTTCATTTGAGGGTTGCTCTGGGGTTTGATGATTACATCAATGCGTCTCATTTGAAGATTGATTTGGGGAAAGAATTGAGTTTGGGAGGCAAAAAATACATTGCTTGTCAGGGTCCGACTAAGGGGACGGTGGATCTTTTTTGGCAGATGGTGTATGATGAAGTGAAGGGAGATAATGTGGTGATTGTGATGGTGACTCCGTTGGAGGAAGATGGGATGGAGAAGTGTTATAAGTATTGGCCGGAGGGAGAGGTGGTTTGTAAAGGAGGGGCAGAGTTCAATGGCCGTGATTTGGTAGTGAAAAAGGAGGTGACCGAACAAGTGCAACTGGGGTTTATAACTACCCAATTGACCTTGACGGATGTGACTACAAACAAGACCAAGACAGTCACACATTTCTATTACAATCAATGGAGAGATTTCTCGCGTCCATTGAGTCTTGAGCCGGTGCAATTGTTGTCTGAGATGGTGGCAAAACAGGGGATCGATCCAGAAGATCCTATTATTGTGCACTGTTCAGCAGGTGTTGGTAGATCGGGGACGTTCATCACTTTGGATTATTTATTGACTAGGTCCAAATTGTTCTTGAGTGGTGACGTGACGGACGATTCGTTCGACCAGATTTCCGAGGTCGTGAGCCAATTGAGAGAGCAAAGAATGATGATGGTGGAAAGAATCCAACAATTTCAATTCATCTACGAAAGTTTAAAGTTGTATTATGAGAGAAAGTTTAAGTAATTTAATAAAGACGAGTCAATCCTTTAGAATGGGCACGGTTTGTATGACGCATGGGTGGACGGTGGTGGTGACGACGGGAACGTTAGTAAGATTCTTGGAGTCCGCCAGTCCTAACATTGAATGTCATAAACTTAACCATTTCAGTGGCGATTGGTTGGTCCAATTGAATGATGATTTTGTATGTATGTACTGAAGATTTGTAGGCAGTCACTGACATCATAGGATATCGAGTCGGTGCTGACTCTAATTAGGGGTGTCTGGTGTTTGGAGGTGTATTATAGTGAGCCTCCGATGGCCGCTAATCACACCGCCGCCAGTGGCGGCAACCTGTTGCATCCCCTAATCCCCCAGAAAGATCGCATTGGTTTCCGATGCAAACTCACCAGCCCCACTTCCCACCACATCTCCTCCTTCCTCCAGCTGACTTCCCACTCAATGTGTGACTTCACCCCTTTTATTCCTTTAATTATACAACCACCTAAAATCACATGGGAGATCCAAAAATGGGACGTCCCAAAATCCGAGCACATCGCAATTACGTCAGATCCGTGCAAGACCATCGAATTGTTCTATACCAAATCCCAGATACTGAACATCATCGGCTACAATGGAGAGAACATACAAACAATACGACACATTACTGGGGCTGGCATCAAAATCCACGACCTGGAACTCGATCTCAATCAACGCCTCTTCAGAGCTAATACAAGTAGGCAATTACAAAAAATAGTCATCCGGGGAACACCCCTTCAATTACTCAACACCAAATACCTCATCCATAAAGTGCTCCATAATATCCCCTTTTAACTAATTTGCACTGCTTTTTTTTTCTGCCAAATCCAGATCCGGGTAACAACATAATTTCTTTTGCACATCTCTTCTCTTGTTATTTACCTTAACTTAATTAATAGCAGAGGTGAAAAATTTTTTTTTCTTTGGACTCTAAAAATTTTTTTTTTTTTCATTCAATTACTTAGTTTTGTTTCAACCAACTTATAATTAAGTGAGATATTATAAAAAAATGGCTGACGGTGTATTCCCAGGTGCTATTGGTATTGATTTAGGTACTACATATTCTTGTGTTGCCACCTACGACTCTGCAGTAGAAATTATTGCCAACGAACAAGGTAACAGAGTTACCCCATCTTTCGTTGCCTTCACTCCAGAAGAGAGATTGATTGGTGATGCCGCCAAGAACCAAGCTGCTTTGAACCCAAAGAACACTGTTTTCGATGCTAAGCGTTTGATCGGACGTGCTTTCTCCGAGGAGTCTGTTCAAAAGGACATCAAGACATGGCCTTTCCAAGTTATTGAGGAAGCCGGTAACCCATTAATCCAAGTTGAGTACTTGGAGGAGACCAAGACTTTCTCTCCTCAAGAGATTTCCTCCATGGTTTTGACCAAGATGAAGGAGATTGCTGAGGCCAAGATTGGTAAGAAGGTTGAGAAGGCTGTTGTCACTGTTCCAGCTTACTTCAACGATGCTCAAAGACAAGCTACCAAGGATGCTGGTGCCATTGCCGGTTTGAACGTTTTACGTATCATTAACGAGCCAACTGCCGCTGCCATTGCTTACGGTTTGGGTGCTGGTAAGTCCGAGAAGGAGAGACACGTTTTGATCTTCGATTTGGGAGGAGGAACTTTCGATGTTTCCTTGTTGAACATTGCCGGTGGTGTTTTCACCGTCAAGGCTACCGCTGGTGACACTCACTTGGGTGGTCAAGATTTCGACACCAACTTGTTGAACCACTTCAAGAACGAATTCCAAAAGAAGACTGGTTTGGACATTTCTGGTGATGCCAGAGCCTTGAGAAGATTGAGAACTGCTTGTGAACGTGCCAAGAGAACTTTGTCTTCTGTTACCCAAACCACCGTTGAGGTTGACTCTTTGTTCGAAGGTGAAGACTTCTCCGCCAACATCACCAGAGCCAGATTCGAAGACATCAACTCTGCTTTGTTCAAGTCTACTTTGGACCCAGTTGAAAAGGTTATGAAGGATGCCGGTATTGCCAAGTCCAAGGTTGACGAGGTCGTCTTGGTTGGTGGTTCCACCAGAATTCCAAAGGTACAAAAGTTGTTGTCCGACTTCTTTGACGGTAAGCAATTGGAGAAGTCCATTAACCCAGATGAAGCTGTTGCCTACGGTGCTGCTGTTCAAGGTGCTATCTTGACCGGTCAATCTACCTCTGACGAGACCAAGGACTTGTTGTTGTTGGATGTCATCCCATTATCTTTGGGTGTCGCCATGCAAGGTAACGTCTTTGCTCCAGTTGTTCCAAGAAACACCACTGTTCCAACCATCAAGAGAAGAACCTTCACCACTGTTGAGGACCACCAAACCACCGTCCAATTCCCAGTCTACCAAGGTGAACGTGTTAACTGTTCCGAGAACACCTTGTTGGGTGAGTTCGACTTGAAGAACATCCCACCAATGTCCGCTGGTGAACCAGTCTTGGAAGCCATCTTCGAGGTTGACGCCAACGGTATCTTGAAGGTCACCGCCGTCGAGAAGTCCACTGGCCGTTCCGCCAACATCACCATCTCTAACTCTGTCGGTAGATTGTCCTCTGAGGAAATCGAGAAGATGATCTCCAACGCCGATGAGTTCAAGAAGGCCGACGAGGAATTCGCCAAGCGTCACGAGTCCAAGCAAAAGTTGGAGGCTTACGTCTCCTCCATCGAATCTACCGTCACCGACCCAGTCTTGTCTGCTAAGTTGAAGAGAGGTTCTAAGGACAAGATCGAAGAGGCTTTGTCCAATGCTTTGGCTACCTTGGAAATCGAGGAGTCCACCGCCGATGACTACAGAAAGGCTGAATTGGCCTTGAAGAGAGTCGTCACCAAGGCTATGGCCACTCGTTAAGGAGGTTCATTGTTTTATATAAGATCTTAAAAAAAAGTAAGAATCCATTAAAAAAAAAAAAATGTAAGCAAGAAAAAAAAAAAAAGGTTAAACTAAGTAACTGTTAAGGCGTATAGCATTGTACTTAGGTTTAGTATGACTAGTAAGACTGGAGATAGTGAAGGATCCAATGATCTTGTGTCGACTCAATCTCATGAGAGTGTCAATTTTGTCAGTTTCAACCAAGACAATTCCTGTTTATCGGTGGCGTATTCTGATGGCTATAAGATCTTCACGTGTGATCCCTTTGCCAATTGTTACAAGAAGTCATCGGGCGCCATTGGGATAGTTCAAATGCTCTTTTCTACCTCATTACTTCTGGTGGTGGGACTTGGAGATGATCCACTTCTCTCTCCCAGAAGACTCAAAGTGATCAACACTAAACGTCAATCCATAATATGTGAACTCACCTTCCCCACCGCCATCTTGTCGGTGAAGATGAACAGGGCGAGACTTGTAGTGTTGTTGGAAGAAACCATCTACATCTATGACATCAGCACAATGAAACTCATTCACACCATTGAAATCCCTTCGAATGCCCAGGGTTTGATGGCCCTTTCTCCAGACCTGGAAAACAACTTCTTAGCATATCCTTCGCCGCCAAAAACGAATTCCAATTCGACGGTTCCATCTGACACGGCAAATCAACAGCAACATAATTCCACCCCGGTAAGAAACGGAGACGTGATCATTTTCAATGCGAAGACTCTCCAACCGTTGTCACTTATCGAGGCTCATAAGACTCCTCTCTCTGCGATTGCCTTGAGTTCGGACGGCCTTTTATTAGCAACGGCTTCTGAAAAGGGTACGATAGTGCGGATTTTCTCGGTGGAAACGGGGATAAAGTTGTACCAATTCAGAAGAGGAACGTATCCAACGAAGATTTACTCGTTGTCCTTCAGTGCTGACGGCAAGTTTCTCACGGCCAGCTCGGCTACGGAGACGGTTCATATTTTCCGACTCGGAGAAGACGAGCTGATGAGAACGATCCCAAATCCGACTCAACAGATTCATCAACTTAACAAGGGCCCCGTCAAGAAGCCGGTATTGAAGGGGACTGCCGAATCTTCTGATAGTGACGAAGAGGAACAACTGACTCCCCTGAACAAGTTGCTTCGACGGAAATCGTCTTCCTCGATAGGATC
The DNA here is from genome assembly GCA_030569775.1 of Nakazawaea siamensis. NCBI lineage: Eukaryota > Fungi > Ascomycota > Pichiomycetes > Alaninales > Pachysolenaceae > Nakazawaea > Nakazawaea siamensis. The sequence continues at coordinate 14,032 of JAJMLT010000020.1, forward strand.
ATTCAACAGTGCCGAGTCCCAAGATAAGGTGGAGCCTATCATTGACACTTCCAGAAGATCGGTTGCTCGAATTTTAAGGCGTACATCGCAGACGTTGGGAAGGAAGGCTGCCGAGAAGATGGGCACCTACTTACCACCCAAATTCTCCTCTATTTTAGAACCCAACCGACATTTTGCATCATTAAAAGTTCCAGCTACAAAAGGAGCCAAGAGTGTGGCTGCCATAGGAAGGGAAATGCCCCTGGACTTGATCACTTCATTATCGGTAAGTCCCGATGAGGCCGATCTGGTTAAGAAATTATTACATGTCATGGTGGTGACTTCGGATGGAGTCTTCTACAATTTCGGATTGGATCCAGAACGTGGAGGTGATTGTATCTTACTTAATCAGTATAGTCTAATGGAGTGATTGTTGTTCACTTCTTTTGTTGATCGACGAGGGTCTTGACGAGGTCCGTCAATTCTTCGACCTTCTTATGTAAAGTGTAAGTTTCCCAGCCCAAACCGGAGATGAATCCTTCTTCTACTGGTTGGGATAAAGCCTTGACACTGGCGACCCATTTGTTGTAGTTTTGTTGGAATTCGGGGTCGTCTTGTTCCAGAAGACGTTGGTCTCTCAACTCTTGAGCCAACCGTTCGTCTTGAATTTGCAGATCTCCCGATTCGTCAAATCCATCGGTCAACGACCATGGAGTGTCGAGTTGGTTGGCATCATCAGCCAAGTTCTTCGATCTGTTATAAGCGATTCTTCTGGCCTCCTTGGTTTCTCTGTAAGCGATGTAGACCATGAATGGGGCATAGACAACGGTCATCACCAGTTTATTGATGTTTCTGAACGTGCTTCTAGAGACCCATACTTGGAATGGTAAGTCTACCAAGGCCCACTCGATCAAGTTAAGAGGAGGAACATAGACATTGGCATCAGGAGCTCTGATATACTTCAAGGTCTTTTGAGCCACCAAAGCCAAGTATTCATCATTGGCATTGTCAACCACTGTCGAATACAGAGTCGAATACAAGGCCACAAGGATGTTCAACAAGATGGTGACGATGAGGAAGGTGAAGGCGTAGTATAAGATGGAGGTGTAAGGAAGGGAGAAATTACCAAAGGCATCAAAGTCGGGACCACTCAAGACGGTTTTGAAAAGCACGGAGAAAATCAACGAGGTGGCATCTCTCTTACCGTCCAGCTGATCCAATCCAAGGAAACCTTGAGAGAATCCCATCAAGAGGAAGAAGACGAGGAAGAAGAAGATGGCACTTTCTCTCATCATATGTTTCATGACGACGATCATGATTCCGATGAATTGTTGGGCATCGAGGTACAACATCAACCGGGCCCACATCATTGGAGCTGCCAAGGACAAGACTCTGTAGGAGATTCTGTCATAAGTAATGGAGTGCAGATTAGAGAGCGAGTTCAAGGCCATGACTCTAAAGACGACAGAGATCACCACGATCGAGTACATAAGTTCATTGAAGACCGCACCAAAGGAGAAGAAACTGGTTCCGACGTGGTAAAATTTGACCAAATCGTCAAAGATGAAGGAAGCCGTGAAGATGTAGAACAAGACCTCGAACACGTTCAAGGTTCTATTTTCACTGTCGGTGTTAATAATGATCGTGTAGAGGATCAAGTAAAGCAAAGAGAAGAAGATCTCAAGGATGTTTTGATAGAGAGGAGTTTTGATACGATCCGGGGTGAAATGAGCACTGAACCGAGTATCACCGGAAGCATTGTACATGACGTAACTTTGAGGATTGACAGCACTTTGAACAATTTGACCATTCCACAACCATTGCATACACCTTTGATAACCGGAGGAACCAATGACAATGGTACTATGCATATCTACAGCCAATTCCAAAGCACTTTCGGGTTCCGAGTCTTCGTTATTGACGTTGATACAGAACCGATGACACAACATGGAGATGAAGAGGAATCTCTCGTCCTCTTCTCTCTCGATGATGATCTTGGCCAATTGTTGAGCAGCACAGGCACGGGCAGCGTACAATTCGTAATCGGACAATTCTGTCATACGAAGAGTCCAATACCAACCACACACTTTCAAGAGACAGAACACCAACAGTGAACGGTATTTCTGGGAGGAGGTTCCATGTTTACCTTCACCGATACCACCGGCGGCACCATAGACTGCCTGGATAACTTTCTCGTTCAAAATACGCGACTTGGGGATCGTGATCTGATCAAGGGGATACTCAATAGGAATGACCTCATCAATGAGATACTTCAAATTCATGGCAATACGAAGAGTCTGCCGAGGAGTGGGAGCAAGGAAACTGAGATCTGAATCATGTTCGTGTTCGTTCTCATCAAAGAGTTGAATGGACATGGTCGCAAGTGGGTGTTTCTCTGGTGTAGTTGGGTGTAAACTTGGCGTAAAATTTGATGTAAAATTTCATGTTTTTTTGAGCCGCAGCAAGAAAAAAGGAGCAGCGTTAGAGCTTGGTATGAGGGGAGTAAGGGATGGAAGGAAGGGAATTAGGTAGCGGAAAAAGAGAGTTTGGTGCTGGTATGGAAGGTTGGTAGGGGTTAGCAGTTAGCAGTTAGTGGGTTAAGAATTAGCAGTAGCGGTTGGCGGTTAGGGTAGGCGTAGTGCCGTGTTGTAAGGAGTGAGAAGGTCAGCGGTGTAAGTGTCTAAGTCTTTAAATATTAAGGGGGTAGTGGGGTTGTGACTGTGGTGTAGGGGATGTGGTGTAGCGTAGTATAGTGTAGTATAGTATATTAGTATAGTGTAGCGTAGTGCAGTGTTAAGTGTGTAGGTAATGTGTGAGTAGTTATTCTTCCCTTCATTTAGTGAAGAAAAAAAACATCGAAAACCGGAGTCAAGGCTTTAAAGAAGATTAGAGTAGGCCATACACAGTCTTGGACCAGTGGTAGTATTATTTATATTGAGCAACGAGAGGCGCCCATTCAGATGACTACAGTACAGGGGAATAATGGGCTCGCACCCAATCAGTTCATAAATGGCAGTGACATCCACTTTGATTATGAGGGCACCGCCGACGAGGGTCATTCACATATCAATGGCGGGAGCAAGAAGAAGAAGAAGAAGAAGGTGAAATCGAAGTCGCAGGTACCGGACGACGATGAGGACTATCCGACGTCCCGTATTATCACGAGTGGCCCGGAGAATAGTGTTGTAGTGACGCCCATGGAAGATCCCTCGAAACATAAGAAGAAGCATAGTAAGAAGAAGGAGGTTGGCAGTGAGGCGTGGAAGAATAGTGATGAGGGTAGACAACTGCTAAAGGAGTATTGGTTTTCCCTTCCGGTGACGGAACAACGGCACCTCATGGCCGCTAGTAAGCTGCATGTGATGCAACTGATCAGAGAGAGCGACAAGGTGGATTGTGATTGTTCCTTGTGTGGGAGGAAGAGACTGGCGATGGAACAGGAACTCGAGATGATTTATGACAGTTATTTTATGCCTCTTTCGGATGACGAGAACTCTTTGGAAGTGCTGAGGAATCAATGGTTCATTGGTTCACTTTTGAATCCCGTCTTCTCGGAAGATAACTCCGGAGTAATGTCCATCCTGGAGGATCTCTTGGCCAATAACGGAAGCAAATTCTTGGATATAATGAGTAAATTGGCAGAAAAGAGAATAGCGAGAGAAGATTACGAACACAAGGGTCATCATTATCATGATACGGATTATGATTATGACGAAGACGATGCTTGTAGTGAGTGTGGTCATTTCCCTCATTGCTGTGATCATGACGAAGAAGAGGAGGAGGATTACGATGAGGAGGAAATGTATCATCATTACAGTCATAGAAGTCAGGAAGGTCACCAGGAAAGTCACCAAGAAAGTCACCAAGAAAGTCACCAGGAAGCAGGTCACTATTGTGATGATCATAAGCATGAAGAGAGTACAGTGGCAGCGGTAGAAGGTGAGGAGTATTATGAAGAGGAGGAAGAAGTGGAAGGAGAGGGACATTCCTTTGAGAAGAACCTTTCCGAGGCATGTGATATGATTAAGTTATTTACGTCCAAGATGTTACAGGACCGGTTGCTCGAGAAATTCAAGATGAAGATTGCCAATGACCAGTCGAACAAGTTGTTGGAGGAGTTGGAGTTGGAGGAGCAGCGGAAGAAGGAGAAGGAGGAGAAGAAGCAGAAGCAGAAGGAAAAACAGAAGGAGAAGAAGCGGCTTCAGCAGCAGCAACGGGAAGAAGAGAAACTGAAGAAGGAGCTGGAGAAGTTGGAACTGGAGCGGAAGAAGGAGGAGGAGAAGCTGAAGCGGGCGGAAGAGCAGAGGAAGAAACTGGAGGAGATTAAGCGGAAGAAGCTGGAGGAACAACTGAAGAAACTTGCGGAACTCGAAAGGCAGAAGAAGGAGAAGTTGGAGAGGGAAAGGTTGAAGAAGGAGGAGAAGAGGAAGAGGAAGGAAGAGGAAGAACTGAAGCAACAGCAACAACAGAAGCTGTTGCAGGTGGAGACTGAATTGCTGGAGAAAGTCAAGAACATCGATCTTCATCCTCAACCCGTATTCCAACAACCCGCTGTTCCGCCTGGAATTCCAGCCGTTGGTGCTAATGCGATGAACCATTTCATGGGTTTTGGCAGTGATACACTGACGTCTCCTTCGAATCTGTCTAGACAGAACTCTCAAGTTGAGATGGACCAATTCCGCACTCCTCCACCGTCTCTCTTACCTATGCTTGACACGTTAACACCTTCCCTCCCTCAACAATTGCCTTCGATTTTGCCTTTACAAGACACTTGGAGCGGTAATCAACTCTTTGAGAACGTCAGTGGATTCCAAAGCCAACGGTCGAGTCAGGTTGGATTGTCCAATTTGAATACCAATTTCGGTAATTTCCCGACATTGAACAATGGAGAGAGCATTTGGAGAGAACCTGTTGGTGCCCAACCACTGGCCACGTTCAAGTCACGGAGTAACTCGATATGGAACGATGCCAAGGGAAGCACTACGTCACCGGTGGCATTACAACCTACGTCGGTATGGAGTTCGGGAGAAGAGTTACCACCACAAACGGTGGCACTTGTGCAGGAAGCTGCGGCTCAGGTTTATCAAGGTACTTACACTTTGGGCTCCAGCTGGATGGCACGCAATACATTGTACACCGAGACCAAGAATATCTTGGGGAACGTGTTGAACTTGACTATGAATCAGTTCTTGAAGAGTATGAGCAGTTCTTGTACGAATTACTGGTTTGAGATCCATTATGACGACTTTGGAGTTGCCTCGATGATCCGTGTGGGGAAGAAAGAGCCGGGGACGGGATTCCAGCCGTTCGGGGGTTATTACGGTCAGACCCAGGGCATCCAGGGTCAGAGTCAGAGTCAGATAGGAGCCCAGAGCAACCAGATGGCGTCGGGCCAAAGAACAGATCCGTTATATAGTGTATGGAATCAGTTTACCTAGATTTAATCTACCTAGAGTTCTACCTCTGTCGTTGTATTGTCTTGTTTTTCACTCTTTTTCTCTGCCTCTCTTTCTCTCTCTGTCTTTCTTACTCTCTTTCTCTGCCTCTTTTTCTCTGTCTCTTTTTCTCTACCTTTTTCTCTGTCTTTCTCTGTCTCTTCCTTTTCTATCTTTTTCTTTCATTTTTCACCCACCACCATGGCAGAGTCAATCAAGAGGAAGATCGTCATCGTTGGAGACGGGGCCTGTGGTAAAACGTCCTTATTATACGTTTTCACTTTAGGAGAATTCCCCACCGAGTACCATCCGACGGTGTTTGAGAACTATTCTACGCGGTGTCGCGTGGACGGACGAAGTGTGGAATTGCTGCTTTGGGACACTGCTGGTCAGGAAGAGTACGAACGGTTACGGCCTTTGTCGTATGCCAATGCGAATGTGATATTGATCGGGTTTCTGATCGATATGAAGGATTCCTTGGACAACGCAGCCGGCAAATGGATAGACGAGGTCAAGAGATACTGTCCAGGGGTGCCAGTCATTTTGGTGGGCTTGAAAAAAGATTTAAGAGACGGGGAAAACAAGAAATGTGTGCGGTACGAAAATGGCCAGCTGGTGGCTAAACAAATAGGAGCAAAGACCTACCTTGAATGCTCGGCCTTGAATGGTGAAGGCGTAGATGATATCTTCGAATACGCCGCTAGAACAAGTCTATTGTTGAAGGATAATGAAACTACCGGCTGTTGTGTAGTCAGTTGAGGTGATTCAATGCAGGTGCAGGACGCGCAGAAGAAAGAAAAAGGCAGACTAGCTGGGCAGAGCAGAGCAGGCACAGCAGCGGAAAAATTAAGGAAAAAGAAAAAAAAAAACCTCCAGTCCACAGATTTTGTAATTCTTTACTATGGAGAAAAAGGGGATATATAATAGGTAGAGGGGGTGACAGAAGAGGAAGTACGTACTTTATACAGGAAATGCAAGTCAAAAGTTTATTATTGTTATTATTAGGTCTTCTTAGAGTGTTCTCTCACATGGTTGAAGTGGACACTGAGGAAGATGCACTTTTTTATCCGGACAGTGTAGTTCATGTACGTTCTACAGATGCATATCTTTCGCCGGTCAATTATTCCACGGTAAGTGTAAGCGAGAACGCCAAGAACTCCTGGACTCGGTATCAAGTTGAGATGAAGAACACGAAGTTTTACAAGCATCCCCGTATTCCTATCTCTCCCTGTCATGACAGTACGGAGGGGTTTGGGGGTTCGACTGGGTATTCTGCTCAGTTGAGTATTGGAACTTCGACTAGTCTTAGTCTTAGTTTAGGGACGGTGATTAGGAATTTTCTTTCTTTGAGTTTGGGAACGTCTCTCTCGAATACCATTTCTGCTTCCGAGAGTATTTCTTGTACGGTTAAGGAGGGAGATGTCGTTCAAATCTTTGTCGAGCCGTGGATTTTGAATGCAGATTACAGGTATCGTACTTATACGGATGCCGGGTTTGGTAAGAAGTTTCTTAAGTCGGAGTGGAGTTCGTACATGAATAATGATTTCCCAGTGGCTTTAACCCCGGCTCCATTTTGTGTTACAGGTGCAGATAAGGTGTCTTGTTCTCAGACTCCTCAAACAAGTATCTTCTTGGAAAACGGTGCCTACATCTAACCCCCAATTTTATAGCACACAAAGAAAAAAGTAAAAAAAAAATAAAGGCAAGATTTGATGTTTACTTGTAATTGTAGTGACTTGATATGGTGTGGAAGAAGGTACTAGAGGAGGCTAAAGAGTCTGCTAAGAGACATGAAGTACGAAAGGGCCGGTCGGTGATCGTGATATCGGAGTCCGTTGAAAAGATTCGCGATTGGATCTTCCAATTGAAACAGGTAACCAAGACCGAGTCATCGGGTCTTTTATTCGAGTCGAATGCTGTTGAACAGGTGGAGGAGATCCCGGATTTCGGGGTTGGATTCCATTATATCGAGGTGCGAGAATCGCAATATGATGATCCGTTTGTAGTGGAAGTTTATACAGTGGCCTTCCATCCTGCTCGGTTAGAGTCTCTTCTTAAAGAGGTGAAATCGCATCTTGACGAGACGCAGGTTTTGGTGGTGGATCTTCTTGATCTGGTCAAGTTTGGTGATGTGAAAATGATTATGGATCAGCGTAAGTGTCTATTGCAGCATGTGCGGACGTGTTTTGGGGGGAGTGCTCACGTTAAAACTGACTTCTTGGATGCTAAGTTAAGTTACAGTGGAGTCAAGATGACGCGTGATATGGTGGCAGGACAGGAAGGAGAATGCGACCAGGATGTCGGAGTCGAATACATGATATGTGTCATTGGCTCTGAACAACTCCGAGAGACCTGGAGTCAATTGGAGGTGGACAAATTACAACAACTGTTACGGACTGTAGCCTTACATTTGGGGGGTTCTTTATATTACTACAATGACAAAGTTAGTGAGGCCGTGGTACGGCAAATCATGGGACAGCATATAGAAGCCGATATTTCCCACGACTGGAGTCTCAGGATCCCCCGGGGTTGGGACACGCGAGCCAAAATCCAACTCGTCAATGACAAATTGCAACCACCCAAGCTTGATCTCATAGGAGAATGTACTCATCAATTGGAGTCATTGACGGACCAAAAACTGAAACCAGACCAATTTACAATGTACCAACAACAACTAGAGACTCTGTTCAAGCAACAGATCGAGTCGGAATTACTGGAATCGGAAAGTCCAATGAAAGATGTCGTGGAAAATACCACTATCATTGTAGCAGAGGAGCCCGATTTGAGTATGGCCAGTTTCCAAGAAACGCACAGTGTTTTACACGACTTCCGTCAACAATTCCTAGAAGAAGATAATTTAATGGCCATGCAAAGTACTCCAGGAGTTCTGAGAGTCAATTTCCCCGATGTCGGCTCAAATGGTAACGCTAAATTCAAGGACTTCTTTAAAGATCTTTTACTGGAGAAGTGAAAAAAAAAAACTCTGAAAAATTTCCTATATAATTTATATAGCACACTTGGGTAAAGCATTTACATGACATCTTCCACCACCACCACCAGTGACCTCCCGACCAGAGCCAAACGTGCCATGTCCACCAACTCCAAACCACCCAAGAGAAAACATAACAAACCTCCCCAGCTCCACGTGCAATCACCCTTCCCTACTAGAATAACCTATGGAGGACTCCAACGTCTTGTCCTTCTCTGTTTGACCGACACCAACCAAGTGCCCAACTATTGTCAGGTGACCAACCGGCACTTGATCCCCACGCTGGTGGTATTATACGTCCCGGGGTTATTACCTGGGGATTTCGGTTACAATGACTTGTCTTACGATAAGTTCAATTCCCTTCCTATACAAAGTACTATCCTTCAAGACACCTTCCAAAAGATGATCCCTATTAAAACCCAGGGCAGTCACGATTTGGTCAACGACGCATACGACTGTTTCATGGAGATCAAGGTCAGTAACAAAGAACGCAAATTGAGAGCTGCTCAAAACGCACTGAAAACTTTACAATATTCAGATCTTCTCATGACAGAAGCTCAGTTCGTGAGGGCAAAGTACCCAATCGACGAGCCGCATTACAAGGCCACTCAACCGACATCAGAAGAGCCAAAGATCTTTGCCTTGGATTGTGAGATGTGTAAGAGTGGAGACGTCAAAGTCTTAGCTCGGATTTCATTGGTCGATCAAGACAATAACGTCGTCATGGACGAGCTCGTCAAGCCACAACTTCCCATCACCGACTATGCTACTCAATACTCTGGAATGACTGAGGAATTGTTAGCAACAGCTACCAAGACATTTGAAGAGATCCAGACCCAATTTTGTTCCCTCGTTTCTCTGCAAGACATTCTCGTTGGTCATTCCTTAAATAACGATCTTCACGTTTTACAAATCAAACATACCAAAGTCATTGACACCGTCCTCCAATTTGTCCATTTCAAAGGTGCTCGATTCAAGAACTCACTTCGATATTTAGTTCAAAAGTATCTCGATAGAGAAATCCAGGTTGGTTTGGACGGACACAGTTCCATCGAGGATGCTCAAAGTTGCATGGATCTCTTGAAACTCAAACTTGCCAACGGCCCCAGCTTCGGTCTGAACCCCTATCAAGTAGATCCGATCTTCCACGTGATCAAACAAGTGGGACAGTTGAATCGAACTGCGAAAACAGGCGTAGAAATTGGACTCATTGACGACTTACTCGTCGTGGGTGATCACAAACGCATTCCTTGTAAGGATGATGACGAAATAGAAGACAAGATCATCCAAAGTCTGCAAGAATATGATCTTGTCGTGGGGAAGTTCAATGATTTGGAAAAGGCCAGGAATTTGAGGTTTTTGTATGGACAAGAAATTAACAGTGAAATTGATGAAGAGAATGTGAAGGAAGTCTTAAATAAGGTCAACGAGAGGATTCAACAGATTTGTCTGGGTTTGCCGCCCAACACTTTATTCATTGTTTGTTCTGGTGTTGGAGATCCTCGACAATTATATGCCCTTGAAAGACAGGTTCGAGACGCCGCCCGACTGGGGAATCCACTTACCGAGATGAGACTGTCGTCTCAGTACACACAAGCCGAGGAGTTGGCCAAGGAAGGTGTGGCGTTCATGCGGTTGGTTTAATCTGCTTGTTTAGCAGCTGAATTGGAGAACTCGATCATATCGTTCCCTCCCACAGCACCTCTGATATCGGCAGCTGATAATCCGCCTTGATTAGATGTGGTATTGGTCGTTGATTGAGTACCCGTTTTCAGGAATTCGTAGTCGTATAAAGATAAATCGATGTATTCTTTCTCTGTTTCAGACTTTGGTTCATCTGTTCCTTCCGTCAAAATCCACGATTTCACCTCAAATTGATACACTGAGGGAGGCAGTGGTGTGGAGTTGTTAGTGGTATTATCACCAGAACTAACACCAGTGGGGAGAGGCAACGTGGTACTAACATCCTTCTTAGGTGGGTTGAAATAAGTTTTGGTCCAATGTTTAGTGGCACCAGGAGTTAAATTAGCATTTCTTATGAGAGATTGTCCATACAACGTTTGTCTTCCAGTCATGGTGTTGGCGTATAATGAAGTTTATATTTTCTTTGTTTTTTTTTATATAAAAAAAAAAATCACCTTCACTTAAAGTTGACTGAGGCCATGAGTAAACGATCCAAGAAAGCCAAGGAAGCTGTGGATGAGGACGAGCTTTATGAGTCCGCCATGAGCGGATCCATGGATTTCAACTTCACTTTCAAAGAAGGCGAGACTTACCATCTGCCCGATGCTCTTGATTTCGAAGATGAAGACGAGTTGGCGGAGGATGAATTGCCTGAAGAGGAACCCTCCACGTCGATGGCGCTGGGCGCTGGCGAGTCGAACGAGTTCGAAGACGATCTTATGAACGAATTGGAGCAAGAAGGGTTGGCGGTCGATGATGAGGAGGACAATTGGAACGATATGCGCTTGGATCACCAACAAGAACAAATCGGTGAGAGTGATGTGTCGGAGCAAGAAGAAGAGACGGAAGAGCAAATCCAGGCGCGCAAGGACCGTTATGAACAGCGTTTGTTACTGAAATATTACCCGGATTTCCGTCCCGGCGTGGTGATGAAGATGATACCGACCTTTTCCTCGCTTAGATTTGCCGACTACCATTGGTACAGACCTCCTTTACCTCCAACGCCTCTTATCCCGACAAAAGTCCAATTGGAAGTAGAACAAGACGAAAGGAAGGTTTTTAATAAACCGTACAAGACGAGTCTTTGGAAACAGCAGCAGAAACAGACTGTGCAATCGCTGTCGGTGCCTAAACCGAGGGTAGTCAAATTGACCGAACAAGATTTACAAGTCACACAAAAGGAGGAGCCGAAGTATGAGAAACCAACTATCGATCATTATCAACCCGATATGGTATTACTGACATGTGATTGGGACGACGAGATGATTATTGAGGGACTGGGACTGAAGACGGTACTGCAAACAGAGTCTAGACCAAGTAAGAGATTCAAAGTAGATCCGTTCGAGGTGGACGATTGGGTGGACGAAGATGGAATCTTTGAGGGCCAGATCAATTTGCAATCGTTGAACTTGAAATTGGATGCCAATGATCCGTATATCTTGTTGTTTGACAAGCAGGAGTCGGAGCTGCTGGAGCTGGAAGATTTCTCGTTGGAGTCGCGGTTCGACATTTCGAACGACAAACAATACGAGATTTTGAAGTCGAATTACCAAGCCAAGGTGCGGTCGACGATCGGTAACTTACAAATCGAGCATTCTATGCCTCTGACGAGGTTACAATATCCTTATTATCGTATCAAGTGGGAACATAAGAAGGCTCGTAATTTGCATCGGCCTCATTTGTACGTGAGACCTAATTCGTACTGGGTGTTTTCGAAGGTGAAGAAGAGAAAGAGTAAGAAGGACAAGGGGAAGACGATCCCGGAGATCTTTAATAAGTCGACGGATTTGACGTTGGGAGATTCGCTGTTGTTCTTCATGATGGAATATTCGGAGGAATCGCCGTTGGTGTTGTCGAATTTCGGTATGGCCTCGAAGGTGATCAATTATTATAGGAAGAGAAACGACGAAGACACGAATAGACCAAAGCTTCCAGTGGGAGAGACTCATGTGTTGGGAGTCCAAGACAAGTCTCCATTCTGGAATTTCGGGTTTGTCGAGCCGGGTAATGTTGTGCCTGCTCTTTATAACCGGATGATACGTGCACCTGTATTTAAGCAAGAACTGAGGGAGACCGATTTCTTGTTGGTGAGAAGTGTGGGAGGAAGTTCGAATGTGAGTCGGTATTATATCAGGTCGATTCCTTATATGTTTACTGTTGGACAGGAGTTTCCAGCAGTGGAGATTCCAGGACCTCATTCGAGAAAGGTGACTGCCATTTCCAAGAACAGGTTGAAGATGATCGTTTACAGGATATTGAACAAGAACGAGCACCAGAGACTTTCGGTGCGGGATATTTCGACGCATTTCCCGGAACATAATGACATGCAGAATAGACAACGGTTGAAGGAGTTCATGGAATATCAACGGTCGGGAGAGGATCTGGGATTTTGGAAGGTGAAGGCTGGAGAGATCTTGCCTAATTATGAGCAGATCAGGAATATGGTGACACCGGAGGACATTGCATTGTTGGACTCGACGATCAAGGGAGATCAGTATTTGAATGACATCACGTATTATTATGGAGATGAGGAAGAATTGGAGAGACAGAGACAGAGAAATAAGGAGAAGTCGAATAACAATAACAAAAATATTGGAGAAGAGAGTATGGAAGAGCAATTGGCTCCGTGGAATATCACTCGTAATTTCCTTAATGCTGTCCAAGGAAAGCTGATGTTACAAATTCATGGAGAAGGAGATCCGTCTGGTCGTGGAGTTCTGTTCTCGTTCTTGAGAACGTCGATGAAGGGAGGATTCAAGTCGTCGATGGATGACGAGGGTATGACTCCAATCAACGTCGCACCAAGTCCTGCTCCGATGAAACAAGAGAAGAAGAGGGGAAGAAAGAGAGACGAGGAGAAGCTGAGACAAGCCCCTAGTCATAAATATAATGTGGCAGTACAACAGAAGCTGTACGAGGAGGAGATTGCCAAGGTGTGGTATACGCAACAGAAGATATTCTCGGACGACAGACATCAGATCCGCGAGGTGGACTCTTCCGAGATGATCGACGAGATCCGGGAGGGAAGTAAGGTGAATTTGAAGAACCCTGAGCCGGTGAATTCGAAGTTGAATAAGAAGCAATTGAAGATTACCCGGATGGTGAGAGACTCGAACGGGATCTTACAGAGAAAGACAGAGATCATCAAAGATGAGGCGGTGATTAAGCTGTATATCGAGAGGAAGATCAGGTCGCAATTGGAGTCCTTGGGAGGAGAACAAAATGCTTTGGGACCTACGGCTGATCCGGAACAAAATGAAAGAATGAAGAAACTGTTGATGGAGGAGATCGAGAAGTTGGAGAAGAGTAAGGAGAGAAGGAAGAAGAAGGGGGGCCCAAGAAGGAAAGAAGACGGGGCCCTGGACTCTCCTCTGCCTCCTAAGAAATTGACAGGAAGAAAATGTAAGAGATGCGGCTCAACGGGTCATATCAGTACCAACAGAAAGTTGTGTCCTATGTATAAGCTGGAAGACATCGTGGATGGCTTTTAGTAATAAAATGCTCATGTTTTTTTTTAGTCACCTAATTTTTCACTAGTAGAGATGGATCTTGAGGAGTATCAAGCCTTGACGGGGTGTTTGTAAGTGTGGGTTGGGAATAGCAATAGGGTGATTTTACTGACTAGTAGGACTTCATTTTATGAGTATGGAAATTGGGCGAGGAAGACTTTACTCAAGACGAAGAGAGATCGATGGGAGTTACTTAGTGATAGAGAGAAAGAGTTACTTGATTGGTTCCCCCAGTATTTGGCCGACTTGGAGGCCAGTATCGCTTTGAATGAGATCTTTTGTCAACAATTGGCACTCACAGTGGCTCCCAATTGGGGTTGTCCACCAGACCCGGCCCAATCGTACAGGTGTACCTACCAGGACTTCGATAAAGTCCGGTCTACACTTAAACAATTTGTAAGGGAATGGTCGGAAGAAGGTGCTTCCGAAAGGACCCTGAGTTTCGACAAAATCCTTGATGTAGTCAATGACCTCACAAAGGACCAAGATCGACACAAATTGAAGGTGTTAATCCCGGGCAGCGGACTAGGAAGATTGGTACTCCAATTCGTCGACGCCGGCTACGAAACACAAGGCAACGAATTCAGTTTCCACATGCTTTTACTGTCTAATTACATCTTAAATCACGTGATGAATAGAAATTCGCTAACGATTTCTCCCTTCATCCATAAAACGAGTCACCAAAGTTCCCGGGAAACTCAACTAAGGAGGGTAACACTCCCCGACTTTGCAGCCCCGGAGATCTTTCTCGATGGAGACCCGACTAAACCCGAGCTCATGTCGATGTGTGCAGGTTCTTTTACAGATCTCTATGGCCCTCCTCATCTTCTGAATTCGGAAACTTACACCGAGGATCCTGAGCTGGTGCAGTTCCGTGAGCAAAATAGGAACAAATTCGACGTTGTAGTCACGTGCTATTTCTTGGACACAGCCTCGAATGTGATCGATTATCTTGATACAATAGATCATTGTCTTAAAGAGGACGGGGTCTGGATCAATTTGGGCCCGAATTTGTGGCATTTCGAAGGCGACGACTCAACAACTAAAGCAAGACATCCAGACGGCTCGGTCAAAAACGTCCCCCTCGCAGGTTTGGAATTGTCACGTGACGATCTAAAGTCATTGGTGGAGAAAGTCGGCTTTAAATTCATTCAATATCAACCCAACTTTACTTCCCACTACTGTCAAGACAAATCCCTGCTAAGTCAATTCACTTACTCTTCCACTTTATGGGTCTGCAAAAAAAGTCGTGCACCTAGTACCCAATTCAAATGACTTAGAAAAAAAGATAAAAAAAAAAAAAAAAAGAGATTAAAAGCAGACCTTAATAGATTAGAGTTGCAATCGGGCATCAGACCATGAGTAATAAAGCCAATGCCACAGCCGTTAAATTGGTGTTATTAGGAGAAGCCGCCGTTGGTAAATCTTCGTTGGTGTTAAGATTTGTCAGTAATGACTTCCAAGAGAATAAGGGTGAGTAGTATTTAAGGATAGTGGCGGGAAGGAGTATAATACTAACTACAGATATAGAGCCAACCATTGGAGCACTGTTTTTGACACAGAGATGTACCATTGGGGAGAAGACGATAAAGTTTGAGATATGGGATACTGCGGGACAGGAGAGATTTGCCTCGTTACTGCCGATGTATTACCGGAATGCGCAAGCGGCTTTGGTGGTTTATGACGTGACTAAGCCTGCCAGTTTCATAAAGCTGAGGCATTGGGTCAAGGAATTGCATGAGCAACTGACCAAGGATATTGTGATTGCACTCTGTGGTAACAAATACGACCTTGTCGATGCTCGTAAAGTGAGTGTTGAAGAGGGGCAGACTTTGGCAGATGAAGAGGGGCTCTTGTTCTTCGAGACGAGTGCTAAGACCTGTTATAACGTCAACGAAGTGTTCATGGCTATTGGTACCAAGATCCCCGAATTGGGTAATAAACCATCCGAAGTCAACAATAACGATAATAATAACAATGGAAGAGTCAATTTGACGGCAAGAAACGACACAGCTCTGTCACAACAAAACTGTGCCTGTTAAATAATGTATAAGGTTTTCGTCAAAAAGGTTTTTTTTTTTTTTTTTTGCTTTGTGACATGTCAAAGATCGATACGCGATGATTGGGAAATTGCCCCTGTAATAGAAAAGGTTTGTCGCAATGTTGCATTAGCCTGTGCGGGAGCTAAAAATAGATTGGCAAAAGGGCAAGAGAAGGTCAAATCAAATAAAAACAAATATGCAGGATTAGACAAAATTATGCATGCGGCAAACATGGTGTTGATTACTTAATCGGCTGAAAGTCCGCGTACGTTGAATCTTTGGGCTGCTATGTTGATCGTGTAAAATTAAGTCAGATGATTGTAAAGATTACTAAAAAATTAGCCTTATTTCTCGTAAAATATAAGCACGAGCGGTATTACTCTATATTATCCCCTTTTTAACCTCCCTTTGTTCTTCCCTTTTCACTCCTTTTTACTCCCTTTTTTTACACTGCAACTCAATACATTTTGTCGCATAGGCATTTTTTTTTTTGTCTTTAATAATAAGGACAAAAAAATAATAATAATAAAAATAAAAATTAGGTTTAAGACCTCCTGCACCTCTCATGCATGTAGATGCATATTTTTTAGTTCTTAATTTCCATTTTTTCTTTTTGACTGATGAAGTAGTCAGAAACCACTCAGATTTCCATATATAATAATCGGTAGAGAACCCTTATCTTTTTTAAGCTCCAAATTGTTTGAATTGGCTTGGTTCTTATGTCATACATGAATATTATGACCCCTTCCAAACCAGTGATCCCAGGAGACCAGCTACGTTTACCTTCCCGGATTCATCCTCCTCCTCCTCCTCCTCCACCTCCACCTGGTCACCACCAATTGCATTCTTATAAATATTATGAAGATACTTCTATGCCATTACATCACCAGCAATCTCAGCCTGTGTCACAGCCGCAGTCTCAGCCGCAGCATTCACAACAACCTCTGTCTCAGACCTGGCTTGTAGTGTCGAATACCGGATCACCTACCAGCAGTGCTGGAGAGGGAGGTGAGATGGATAAGAGATACCAATGCTCCAAGTGCGACTTGAAGTTCACCAGGAACTCCTCCTTGAAAAGACACATCCGGTCCAAACATCTTTTTCTCAAATACAAATGTGATATCTGCCCAAATTATTACAATAAAAGAAAGGATTACTTACAAAGACACATGTTAATTAAACATGGAATGGGCCGGGACGAGTTCACCCGCAAGAATTACAAACAAAATTACGTTCATGAAGACACGACCTCGGCTTATGATATCGACCAACGTAAACATGCCTCAGACGGCGACATTCAAGGTCTAGCCCCGGACCCTCTGGAGGACCTCCAAGTATCAGACCAATTGTATCCTCAACTGCAACCTATGTTACCTCTACATTATATTGGCACCCCACAACAACAACTGCAGCAACAACAACAACTGCAGCCGCAATTTGTATTAGATTATTACACCACCCCACAACAGGCCATGCCAACAATGTACTTCCCCACACCAAACAAAGATCATACAATGGTGGAACAACCGGTGCTATCTAGTAAGATGATTCATAAGGGTCTCTACGACCAATGGACCCAACAACTGATCCCTCAAAGATCCATGTCCTTGAGCTACCCACAGGAAGAATTACAACCCCCACATCAAATGATCTTCCCACACCAAAGTCTGCCCCCTCCACACCACCAACAACAAGACCCTTCCTCGTCCTCGTCCTCGTCCACATCCACCGATAAACTCCCTCATTCTAAATAAAGAAATTTTAAAAAATATTTCGCTTCTAATGCTCGAACTAAAAATTTATGATCATATCATATTGCTGTGCCGTCTCTAATAACCACCTGTGCGGCATCCCTGTTCCGTGCAGGGGCACTTTTTTTTATTATTTTTTTTGTTCTTCACTTCACTCACTTCTATTGTGTCGTCTCAACAAAAATTTAACTTTAAACTTAATGCCTGTGCGTTATTGTTCCAGAAGAGAAAAAATATTACACATTTTTATCAAATTAGGGAGATCTTTTCCGACACCGAACTCGCCTTTTTGCACACAATAGCCCCCAGAAGCTCTCTCCGGTGTCATTAAGTTTCAAGGCACCGGGGCACGATTGGCATTGAGGGCAAAGGAAGAGGGTTCACGGCAATTGACTAACCCAAGGCTGATACTTACCGGAGAATATCAGGGCCAAGGAATCACATCACATTGAGGCGATTCAGGTTAACATCGGAGAGAGTGTTTTTTTACTTTTTTTTCCGCCGCTTGCCTGTTGGTTGTACCTTTGCTATCTTGAAGGGCAAAAAAGAAAAGACCACTTAACCACCATACATTTGAGTATAACCAATTCTTTCTATTAACTCCGGCTCTCAACGAGAAGGAAAAAAAAAACCAAAAGGACCAGGACAATTTTTTAAGTTGGAATTCTGGCCTCAATCGTGCATAAATCCCTGACCCCCGATATATATATTTAATAATTTTTTAAGTTTGAGCATGCATGCATGGGCTACATGCACAAAGACGTAACATTAAATCACACTATACATGAGGATAAACAAGTAACCTCATTTCGCTCATAATTTCAGTTTTGGTTCCTTATTTCCACCCCTTTCGTTAGTCAGATTAAGGTTTAATTGTAATTTTCCTTCTTCCAACAGATTTGCTTCGTTACCGAAAAACACTACTGTCACTGTCAAATCATCTCGGTATCTTCGGGATAAGGGAGAAGGTATGCTTGCTAACATTTCGCAATGCTCTTGAGATCCACCATTGGAGAGTGCATTTCTTATCAAATGCGTCGAAACGTTTTCGTCCTCCAAAAGGAATTCGCCCTCCTGTGCGGCGGTTTTTTTTCTGAACAGTTGCTTAGACGTTTCCGGGCTTGCAGTGAGGTCCACCACTTTGGGTAATTTCTTAGATTCGTCTCCTCCAAAGGAGAAATATTTCAAGAACACATTACCCTGTTCCGCATAATTGTTTACCATCCCCTGTTTCTCCATCCACCGCACCACCAACCCCACGATTTCCTCATTGGTCAACATCTCGTATAATCCGTCCGAGGCCATTACCAAGAACGGGTTTTCTGCAGGGTCGATTCTAGTCGTGGTAATTACCGGTTCCAGTGTGACGTAAGGTGGGCTAAGTAAGTTTGGTGGGGATTTACGACCGAAGAATTGTTGGTAAACCTGTTCCTGGATCTTCTGGCTCCATTTGTATCTGGCATCTCCAAAGGATCTAGTCGGTTCCAATGATCCCAATACTCTCCCTCTTCTAATGACATCGGGTTCATTTGGATGTTCCCTAATCATTCTAGAAACCTCACTTGGATTGGACCCCGTCTGATCTACACTCAATTGTTCTACAACCCATTCTCCGCCTCTATTCGACCCCAACAACAGTCTCGAATCCCCGGTAACAGCTACTTTCAACAATTGACTCTGGGTATCGTAAAAAGAAAGCAAAGCACACGATCCACTCAACAGAGGCATCAAGAACTCGGCTACAGCTGCCTTACTTGGAGCCTGGAACAACTTCTCGATCAGCTTATTGACAATCTGATCGTCCAATTTCAAAAACCCAGTCTTGATCGCCCTATCAACCACGCTCGAATCCGGGATCTTACGTAATTTGGTCTCCTCATTCAACGTATAAACCTCGGTCAATTCGCTAATGACCTCGGCTATAAGTTCCTTCTTCAATTTCTGCGACGTGTTGTAACCTGCATGACCATCGTATACTCCAAAGAACATCCAATCGCTATTACCTTCCTCCACAGGGACTTGAACAATCTGTTCGCTGCGCGTGTCTTCTATTGGGTTATTACTAGGCAATTGGGCCACGTCATAACGAAAGACGCCCTTACCACGATTGACAAAATAACTCTCTTCGATCACCAACGAGGTGAAGAACACCGCGGCAAGAACATTGCCCGCGGTACTCAACTTCATCTTAGCGCCGTCTTGGGGTCTCCGCTGTTTCTGATCCCGCTGATGAGACTTCTTCGATGACGTAATTGCCGTACTCACACTACGGAATCCAGCCTGATATTTATGTCCAGTAGAACTGCCGACGCGACTAACGGTGACTATAGACCGATTGAACCGATATCTAACGAGTGGGCGTAAGTATCGAACGCGTGCAATCGATGACATTGGGTAGCAAGGTAGGAAGGTTTTCTATTTTTTTTTTCAAAAAAGTCACAAGGACGTACTTAACCACAAGAATGGGATTTATAGTAATTGAAATCTATCTTTTCATACTTAGTGTCCTTTCATTTTGAGATTTTAAGGAAAGAATTTTCTCTTTTTTTTTCTTCATTTTTTTTTTCTCTTCTTCTTCTTGTTCACCACGACCAATGCCACCAAAGAAGAAGCCAGATTTGAGTACCAAGAACAAGGCCAAGAAGCTGCAGAAAGCCGCTGAGGACAAGACCTTTGGACTTAAGAACAAGAACAAGTCCAAGAAGGTGCAACAATATGTGAGTCAGGTACAAGGACAAGTGAGTGAGGCTCAGATGAAGAAGGATGCTGCTCTGCTGAAGAGACTGTTACTGGAGAAGAAGCTGGCGGAGCTGCTGAAATTGGAGCTGGCCAAGTTGTTCCAGCCGGTTCTTACGCAGAAGATCCCCTTTGGAGTGGATCCGAAGTCGGTTCTTTGTATCTATGTGAAACAGAACATTCCGTGTCCTAAAGGACCAAAGAAGTGTAAGTTTTCGCACGATCCTATGGTTGAGAGAAAGCTGGAGAAGAAGGATTTGTACACGGATGACCGTGCTGCGAAGGAACTGGATACTATGGACAAGTGGGACGACGAGAAGTTGCGGTCGGTGGTGTTATCTAAGCAGGGTAATGTACAAACGACAACGGACAAGATTTGTAAGTTCTTCATTGAGGCCGTTGAGAACGGGAAATACGGTTGGTTTTGGACATGTCCAAATGGAGGTTTGCAATGTAAATATCGTCATGCCTTGCCTCCGGGATTTGTGTTGAAGACCAAGGAACAAAAGAGATTGGAGAAATTACTGGCCGATCAATTACCAAAGATTTCGATGGAGGAGTTCATCGAGACGGAGAGAGAGAAGTTACCAAAGGCCTCGTTGACTCCTATCAATCCTACCACCTTTGCCGAGTGGAAATTGAAACACATGAAACAAAGACAAGAGGATAGAAGGAAGCAGATTAAGAAGAAATTGACGGGAAGGGAGGTGATCTTGGAGAAGTTCGCTGATAAGTTCTACACGGAAGAAGATAACGAGGATGATAAGCTGTTTGATTTGTCGCAATTTAAGAGAGAGGTGGATGAGATAGGAATAAAGGATTATGGAGATGGTGGGTGGTTGACGCAGCCGGAGCAGGCGAAGCCTGAGGCAACTGAGGCTGTTGAGCCAGCTACTGCTGATGCCACCGAGGCTGCCACTACTGAGCCAGCTGTTGAGGCTCCAGACGCTGCTGATGCTACTGATACTGCTCTGCCAGCTGCTGAGCCAGCCACTGAGCCAGCCACTGAGCCAGCCACTCTGACTGCTTAAGTGACTGCTATGGCGGTCACTGCCACGGGATACTGGGCTAGCTACTAGACTGTAGAGGCTCCTGGGCTAGCTACTACACTAGTGAGGCTCCTGGGCTGCTCGACCCTTAGCTGCTTGCCCTTAGCTGCTGACGCAGCTAAGCGCCTCCTACGTAAACTCAAACCTACACCACACCTTATCCTCCCGTTCATACTTCCTCACCGGAAGCTTAAACGGTAAGAACAACGGAGTGGCTGAGCCAGTCGTACGCCCCGCCTCTCCCAGCCACGTCGGCACCAATCCTCCATACTCCTTCCCATCCAATAGAACGCCACATTCCCAGTTCGTCCCCCTCAATTTGTCCTTATACGGATACCCCCAAGCCGCCTTGGTCAAGTTCATGGACCCCACAAAACACCATTTGGCCGTCTTGAACCGGTCCTCACTAAGTATATACACCTTTGAATGATTGTTGAGTAAACTAGGATACTCGTCTTTATGTCGTTTGTAGAAATATTTCCCCAAGAGTCGATGTTGTAACTCTCCCGATTTGGAAATGTTGTTGTAAATCAAAGGTCCAGAACATTCAACTCCGGATCGAGAAATCAACACCTCTTGTAAAGTCGGGTATAAAATGATTGGTTCTACCTTACATTGATTCTCCCCCGGCTCCAATGGCCCTTCTCCCAGCAGAAGTGGGGCAAGTAAGTGAGTCAAAATATTAGCCACTTCTCCCTTAGAAGTCTTATAAGGCCCACCAATCGTCGACGTCTGAGCCAACAATTGCGCCTTCCCCTTCACATACAACCCTCTCCTATTCAACTCGCACGCCAACAGTAAATATCCAAACTCCAGGCCTTGAATCCCAGGAACACTCCCAATGAAGCTCAGCTTGACATGGGAAAAATCGTACCCCTTCAATTGTCCAATCAACTCCTCAATTGCCGGTTTACGATACTGAGATAAATAATTACATAAGCTCGTCTTGAACCTCTGTTGGTCGGGCTTTTGATCTGCAGTCTTAAATAGGGGGCCCGTCTTATAAAATAATCCCCCCAATCGGGAATATTCGTCAGGAGTAAAATTCGAGGTGGAGATGAAAATTTCACACGTCTCGTCGGAATGGAAATTGACCACCATTTTACTATGGTGACATGACCATTGAGTGATCAAATCATGCACAGACACATACGAGATGTTCGGCTGTCGCTTCTCGTTGAACAAATCCTGTGCTATGATGGTCAATTGTGGCACTTTAGGTGCCACCATCTGATCAAGCACAAATTGGACATCCAATTGGAAGGAAAAGACGTAACTTTGCACAAGCAATGGCGAACTAAAAAGACTGGACATGGGTTTCCCATGCTCGGGAGGTGCGATAGGTGTACTGAAGACGGTCGTGGGACTCGAAACTTCCTCCTTTCTGGATCTCTTGATCGACCTCTCCTCTATAAACTCAACCTCACTATCGCTACTGCCACTCCCTTCTCCTTCACTCCCACTCTCATCTGAAGTCTCCTCATCACTCTTCACCTCCTTCTCATACTTTTTCGCCCAATGTCGCGCTACCGCTCGTTGCACCTCACTTCGTGAACTCATCACCTCTACAGATCTAACTTTTGATTCTAAGAAAAAAAAAAATCTTTTTCGTATTTCGCTACTACAATTTAATGTTTTTCGTATTTCGCTACTCAATTAACTGTCCTTACCAAGTCCAAACACTCGTCCTTAATCTCATCCACGTCCTTGAAAAATTTGATTTCAATATGCTCCGGCAACTCGTTCATCACTCTGATCATTCTCGATCTCCACAAATCCCCCCTCCGGTCGTCTTCGGTCAATTGGGGCATGACATTACTGACGTCATAGATCGAGTTCGGGGCCAAATGTGAGGAGTCAATCGGGTCCAGATCTGCCACCAGCGACGACGGCTCCACCACCTCCGTCGAGCTGCGGTGGATCAGAGTGAGGTCCAGTTCCGATTTCGACTTCGCTCCGAGATCCGTCTGCGCCCGACGAGGAGGGAGTTTAGGCACCATCTCCTTGATACTCGAGCCCTTAAGTGAGAGGGGTTTCTTCGGGATCATCGGGGCAAATTTCTTCAGTTTCACCTCCAGCTTCTTCAGAGCCAACTTCAAGCCCTTCTTACGTAATTCACAGAGTCTTAACACGTCTTCCATGACGTAATCTTCGTCTGAATCCGACATCGACCCTTCCACAATCCTCATATAAATCTTGAGGACCTGATCCGGATACGCCTTCAGAAGGTTCAAATACAGCTCCAAATCCTTCTCTCCAGTATCTCCAACAAGACAGAACTTACGTTGCTCGAAATCCCCCACCAATCTCAACAAACTACTCTTCTTCCTCTCCGACAGAGGTTCCATCAACAGGCCTAGAACGTTCCCCGAGTACTGTTTCAAATGCACAGAGTCCGGGTCGATCTCCGTGACGGCAAAGAACTCCTTGAGCACTCCGTACAATTGCCACGGACTGTTCGACACAAAATGCAAAGAACACCCCATTGCCTTCATCTCTCTGAACCACTCGGCAAACCCCGCAATCTCCAACTCCACCGACTCTTTGAGAAACACGTTCCGGAACATATCTCTCTTATCCCCGACAACCCCAGTAAGCTTCACGGTATCGTCGATGTCGCTAATGATAGACACTGCTGCCACATCAGGGATAACATTGAGTTCTTGGAAGGAGACGAAATTCTCGTCCAAGAGACATGAAACCTGTACGATACTCGGCACGTACTCGGTACTAATCTGGGCCTTAAATTGTCCCGTCTCGTCGGTCACCAACTCCACCTGCTCCAACTTATCGAGGTTCATCTTCTTACTAGAACCCACTACGATTTTCAAGCCGATTCCAGGCAACGAGCGTTCCATAAATCCCAGCAATCTTTGCTTGAGAATCAGATCCGAATTGGATCTCGTACTAGCTTGCGATTCCGTCGAATAAACACTCACTTCGTCGTCGTCATACTTATCAGGTTGATCCAATTTGTTCTTCAATTCCCCTTGCAATTGCTCCGCCACTATCTGTTGCTCAGGACCGGAGGTCTTCACCAATTGTCGGGCCAAGGTGAGTAAAAGTCTATTCCGTCTATTCATTGTCCCAGGACAGGAAAGTTGTCCACACACATTGACGGTGTATTGATTCTCCTTCTCTACAGTATAAGTGTCATACAATGTGATTCGCGTCGTGGAGGGAAGACCCTGTCCGTCATCGTCCCGGCCTGATACTAAATTGGTGATCGATGAGGTGATCGTCGGGATGTACGACGTTTTGGTGGTGTTGTAGAGGTCGGCAAGACGGGAACGCCGTCCACGTGGACTAGCAACACCACCGGGGGCAGTGACAGCTGCTCCGGGCGTAGCAATCGCTGGCGCTGTACTTGGCGCTGACCCTGCCAGTGGCGCGGATTCCGTACTTTCATCCACCAGCCCTAGACCGACTCCCATACCAATCTTCCTCCCTGGATTGCGCTCGATCTGTCGCGTAATATTGCGCATCCTCTCCCTACGCCTGATAAAGAACTTCGAGTACCGACTCGGAAATAACACCTTCTTAATAAGAGCAATGGAGCCTTGACCCGTCTTCACTATGAGCTTATCAATTGTCGCACTCCGCCTAAGAATCCCAATGGTATACTTCGATGCTATCCCAGACGTCAGCCGAATCACGGATAATGTCTGTGCGATCTTAATTAATGTATGGATCTTCACCTTGGTGGTCTCTACTGATAGAGTTAACTGTGAGCGTTTAGTCTTTTAGAGCTTTTTTTTTAGACGTTTTTTTGAAGCTCTCTCAGAAGAGTGTTTTTTCCCTACATAGTTAACAGTGGGGTACGATAGGGGGTGTCATTCTATAAAGCTAAACCTAATAACCCAAGTTGACCTTGATTGCGTAGGTGACCAAAATCGGCAAAGTGATGAACAACAACGCGTATTGGCTCATGACATAAATTGCGAGACAGTCCATTTGGACGTGGTCTTCCAGCTCGGAGTCGGTGTAAGCCAGGGTCAAGTATACCTGTACTGTGGCTGAAGGTAAGCTCCATTGTAACATCATGACGAACAGGAGCAACTTATCGGTGATCCAGTCGATCTGTTTGAGTCTGTTACACCATAATACTCCCCAAACGGGCATTACACAGAGTCTCCAAGCGACCAACAGCACAATACATTGCCAGAATTTTGGGGGTACAGCTCTCACCTCTAATCGAGCTATGGTCCCTCCCAACAAGAGCAATCCCAAAGGCACGGAAGCCTGGCCTAAATAACTTACAAAGTCCATTACAAAGGCAAGAGGAGGTTGTTCGTCGGGGGCAGAGGGCATGTAAACGGTGGTCTCGACAAAGAGCAGCTTGACCCATGGAATCATACTCACAGTAATGGAGAAGATCAAAGCTAGCGACGCCGGTTTGAGGAAATTCTTCAGCATGAACACCAACCAATTGAGATGGTACCTCTGAATAAATCCAATACTAGCACCCGAGTCCTTCACCGTCTTGGAAGAGACATTCTCGGTGATAATAGACACAGTGGTAGTGAGTTCGTTGTACGGTTCCAGTCTCGAATACTCGCGTACTAAAGAGTTGGTGGTGTGATAACTAGATCTCGACGACCTTGTTTCAAGACTATGACGATGACGAATCGAGAAATTGCCTTCAAGGGCCACCGGCTGAAGTAATCGACTATTAGTCGGATTTAACGACGATTCCGATGAAAGAGTCGACGTTGGAGAGAGAACATTACCTTCTACATCGACAGGGGGTGTCGGCAGTTGTTCTGGCTCTTTCACAGATTCCACATCTTGCAGTGGGATTTCTGTCGAGCTCGTGAATGACTTTTCTTGGTCCTCGCTCTTCACTTCCCTGAAATCCCACTCCACCAACCGGAACAATCCACAGGAGAACTGCACTATAATGTAGGTCAGCAAGTAGATGATGATGTACAGAACACCCTTCTCCAGTTCGTTCTCGGTGAATATCACGCCTCCTGCCATACTTTGTAAGTAGGCAATGGGCAAATCACTGACATTGGGCAAAGTACACCCCACGATAAACCCACCTTTCCATCTCTTCGGCACTGGTAACACAAAACTGAGCAAAAACAGATAGAGGAAACCAGTCAGATACATTAAGAACGCACTCAACACTATGATTCCAATCTGTTTGATGTCCCCATTGTCAATATACGTGATCACCTTATCTATGATCAAACAAGGCATAAAACAAAGAAGTACCATATTGGAGAGGTTCCGCAGAGTCTCCACAGAGAGCCAATTTCGTCTCGCAAGGTAATATCCTGTTATTATGATGAAATAAAGCTTGAATATGGGCCGGACTGCTGAATATATCAGCGTCCCAAGTGAAATATCACTACTCATCTCTGTTAGTCTTCTCGGAAAACTTTGATGTCAAATGACTTTTTTTTTTCACTCTAGTTTTTTCTTCACCCCCTTTTTCTTATCTCCCACGATAACCACAGCACAAGATAAAGTGGGTAGGTGAGTCAGGTAGAGATATAAAGTGGATGGGATTGAATAGAGCTTGTATTTGAGATGGGCTTAGTGTGAATATTGGCTCATCTTGACCCATTTCCTCTTTTTATCCCACTATGGAGGGACACCTGACGGGAAACCACCTCCGAGGACACCCCGTGCGAATTTCCGATCTGGCTCACAAGCGCTTATGGCTCTTAAGTATGGGCTTCTTAACTATGGACTTACTTTTTCTTAACTACGGGCTTACTACGTACTTTTTCTTAAGTATGGATTTACTTTTTCTTACTTTTTCTTAACTATGGCCCTTCCTACTTTTTCTTAACTATGGCTTTCCTACTTTTTCTTAACTATGGCCTTGCCTACTTTTCTTAACTATGGCTTTGCGCACTTTCTTAACTATGAAAAAAAAAGAGGAGAGCCTTTTAGCTACCCTTACTTCTTTCCTACCATGACCGAGATCAGTATCGGGAACGAGATCCGAGACGGGTTCAAACCTACCAACCAATGGATCAAGAATGGGATTCAATTCCTTGGCGATATCGAGCTGTTTTACCGGGAGCGCGCTGCCATTGAGGCGGAGTACGCGGCCAAGCTCCAGACGCTTTGTAACGAGTCCTTCAAGAAGAAGCTGAAGATTTCCACTCAAATGAGTGTTGGGGACGATCCTGTGATCACTCCCGGGTCCCTTGAGAGTGCCTCGATGGTGACGTGGAACGAGATTCTCTCGCAATCGGAGTCCATGGCCAAGATCCACAAGCATTTGTCGAGGGATCTCAACGTGAAAGTAGTGGACGAGGTGTCAAGATTACTGGTTAAGTATGAGCAGATCAGACTGCGGTACGAGCAAGTCAATACGGATTTAGTGAAACAGAGGGACGGTTATTATGAGGAGATGAACAAGCTGAAGAAACAGTACGATTCTCTCTGTCAATCGATGGAGAACCAAAGACTGAAGCTGGGAAAGTCGAACAGCGAGAAGAATCAGCGTAAGGTCCATGTCAAGGAGGTGGAGATGAATGTGGGTAAGAACGACTATCTCGTGAAGATCAGCGTCGCCAACCGGTTGAAGGACAAGTATTATTATCAGGACTTACCCGAGGTGTTGGACGCTTTACAAGACTTGAACGAGTCTCGGGTGATTCGGATGAATGCGCTTCTCTTGGGACTGTCACTGGTGGAACAGAAACATTTGCAGCAATGTGAGGAAGTTTTGAAACTGCTGGATCTGGTGGTGAAACAGAACGAACCACATTTGGACACTCTGATGTTCGTCAAGCACAACGTGCAACAATGGCTGGAACCTCTGGATTTCTACTATATTCCGTCCAGTGTATGGCACGACGACGAGACGATCATTACGTCACCGGAGGAATTGAACGATTTGAAGACCCGGTTGGACTCGCTGATCACGGTGTATGAGAAGTATACGAGGGTGACGGAGGAGGAACGTAGTGCCTTGCTGGAACTGAGTCAGCAGAAACTGGCATTGAAGGGCAAAATGTTGGGTAAGGACGAGCTGTTGAAGTTTGACGAGTTGTTGACGAAGTACGTGACGAATTTGGGCAAGTTCCTGTCGAATGATACGAAGAAAGTGGTGGCTGAAGTGCAGATGGAAGTGATCCAGACCCTGGCTGAGGGGAAGGATTTGAGTGTGGATGGAGTGGTGCAGAAGAAGAAGAAGTGGTTCAAGCGTATAGGTGGAGGTGGAGCCGGAGCCGGAGGCTCCACCGGTGGAGCTGTCTCTGGCTCTGGTTCTGGCTCTGGTTCTGGCCCTGGGTCCCTTGGTGGACTCTTCCACCGTCATTCCAGCCATTCCAGTCACTCCAACCAACCCACCCTGAGAGCCATGTATCTGTATTCTCTCACTGGAGACGACGAGGTGGATTTGACGGTGAACGAAGTCGTGACTGTGACCGAACAAGATGACGGGTCGGGATGGACTAAAGTCATCAACACCAACGGAGAAGAGGGGTTGGTTCCGACTAGTTACTTAGAAATGTTGGCTGGAGCCAATGATAATGGGGAGAAGAAGACCGGACCGAAGGTGGCTCCACGGAGAGGACTGAAGAAACTCCAGTATTGTCAACTGATGTACGATTATCAGAGTGCTGGAGATGACGAGATCAGTATTAAGGCCGGGGACAAGATCGTCGTGACCCAGGCAGACGACGGATCGGGCTGGACCGAGGGTGAATTGAACGGAGCAAGGGGCTTGTTCCCAACGGGATATGTTCAGTTTGTCTAGGCTTACGTGAGTAGTAGTCTTACTAAGGCCTTCATTATGTCAATCTTACTAAGGCAGCCAAGCCAAGTTCTATGTGCACTCAGTTATAAGCCTGGTGTGCGGTCTAGGCTTGGTGCACTCGTATTTTGAGCTTTGTAGTGCCCTTGAAGGGGGGTGACGTTTTCGGCCGACAAGAGCCAGAAGGGGTAAAAAGTTCGCTGGCGATTGCCGAGTCGCTTGAACAAGAAGGGGCACATCAAGGGCACGAAGCCGCAGACTAAACTTAATCTGATGCGGGAGGGGTAAAGAGGGATGCATGGAACGAAGGTGCGAGGTGCGATAGCACCTGGTGTTGAGCCGGTGACGGCCCGTAATACAAAGAACATCTACAAGGGACCGAGAGACGGTGCTGGTCGAGAGCCGGTGTTGGTCCAGAGCCGGTGCTGGCCTGACCTGACCTGGTCTGACCTAACAACGGTGCGGCTTAAGCAGGTACAATTACATTTACTATTGCCTGTATCGGGGAGCAGAAGAGGGGAAGCAAAAGAGGGGAAGGTCAGGCCGGGTGTCGTTTTACAAGCCGGCAAATACGAGAAGCGGAGAAGAAACCGGAGATATGTAGCTGATATTACGTTCGAGGACTCGCCTTGATGTTTTAGATTAGAATGTAACTAGATTTAAGGCAAGGAAAAAGTGAAAAGTACGCGTCAGGCGGAGAGAAAAAGGAAGTAAAGGTTAAAAGCTCACTAAGAAAAAGTAAAGAAAAAGTAAAGAAAAACTAAAGAAAAACTAAAGAAAACCCTTAGACGACGCGATATAGACAATGGGAGGTATCTTAAGTAAGCTCTTCGTGTTGAAAAACAGCAAAAGTGAGATCCGGTTATTGATGCTTGGGTTGGACAATGCTGGTAAGACGACTATTTTGTACAAGTTGAAGTTGGGCAAGTCCACGACGACGGTTCCTACTGTTGGGTTCAATGTGGAGACGATCAAGTACAAGAACATCCAGATGCACACGTGGGACATTGGAGGTCAAGAACGTATTCGGCTGTTGTGGAGGCACTATTTCAGTGGCACGGATCTGTTGATTTTCGTCGTGGATTCGGCAGACCATCAACGGTTGGCTAATGCTAAGGCGGAGTTGTTTAAGGTGATTAATGATAAGGAATTGCACGACTGTTTGATCTGTGTCTTGGCCAACAAGCAAGATTTGCCGGATAGTGCAAAGCCAAGCGAATTGATCGAGCAATTGGAGTTGGATAAGATTACTAATCATAATTGGTGTGTGATTCCGACAGTGGCTGTTAATGGAACGGGATTGGTGGAGACGTTGAGTTGGATTACGAATAATGTTAATAATAAGAATTGATATAAAGGAGCCTGGGCAGCCTAGGCAGCCTAGCGCAGCTAGGCTGGCTGGACTGGGACTGGGACTGGCGGAGCCAGGCCAGTAGAGGACTGACTAGAGACTACAGTAGAGTCAGGCTGAAGCAGGCTGGAGAGAGCTACAGCTAAGTAAGCAGGTTAGAGAGCCTCAGCGAGCTAGCTGGAAGCTGGGCTCACTTCTAGGCTGACTGCTAAGCTGATTGCTGGACTGGAAGCTAAGCTGGCTACTAAGCTGACTACTAAGCTGCTGCTGACTTACCTCCTACGCTTGCACAGTTGTAGGCCAGGCGCAGCCAGGCTTCGCCCGGCCGCTTGCCTGACCTACTCAAGTACTTCCACTTCACCCCTTCCATCCCCAATATAAGCCCTCTCCACCATCTTCACAAACAACCCCACATCGACCACTCCCGTAATCAACTTAATCCTGTCATGCAACAGTACCACGTCCTCCTGCAGGATTTCCCCAAAATCGCAATCTATAATAAACATCCCGTTATCTGTAACCACTGGCCCTGCCTTTGCTCCGCCTCCTCCCCGTAATTCCAGCTTGACCGAGCCCAACTTCTCGAGTTGTCTCATAACCAACGGGTAACTCTCCGGAATGACCTCAATTGGCACTCCCTTCTTCCAATTGGTTCCCAATTTCCCCGTAGCTGGAACCTTCCTGTCATCAGCCACGATAATGAACCGATCCAGAGCACTGGCCACCAACTTCTCCTGCATCAAACAGGCTCCTCCTCCCTTGATCACGTTCAATTGCGAGTCGATCTCGTCCGCACCATCAAAGGCAATGTCCACCTTGTTGAACTGCTCCAAAGCCCCCAATTGCAACCCATTCTCAACGATCAATTGCTTGGACTGGAACCCGGTGGGAACACAAACAAATTGGTCCTTGAAACTCAACTGACCCAACCGTTCCAGAACATACACAACAGTGCTTCCAGACCCAACCCCAACAACTTTATAAGATGCCTTGATGTTCTCATCAACGGCCCGATAGGCGGCAACTTGTTTCCCTTTCTCAACTAAACTGCTCATCTGGCGTACGATCCGACGAATACTCATGAACTGGGGAAGAAAAAGTGGCTGAAATTTTTTCGTAATTTGCTGGATGGAGTAAGAGGTAGGGAAAGGAAGGAAAGGAGGTAAGGTATGAGTAGAGGGAGAGGGAAGGAGAGAAAGGAGAAGAGGGGAAAATTAAGAAGAGGAAGAGGAGGAAGAGGAAGAAGAAGATTGAATAACAGTCCAGCTACAGTAGAGTGAAGAGAAATCCGGACAGGCTGTCGCCTGTCCTCCTTCCCTCCTTCCCACTTTTGTCAAAGTATGACCACTCTTAGGTCTAAATAACCCTAAACATCGTCACATCACCATTTTTTTTTTTTCATTCGCATTAAATTTTTTTCTTGAAATTTTTTTTGACTTCACTTTTCTCACCAACAAGAACAAAGATGTCTACTAGTAGTAAAGTATTGAATGCCTCTCCAAGCGAGTTGGAGTTGCAAGTTGCCCAAGCCTTTGTTGACTTGGAGGCCGGTTTACCAGATTTGAAGCTGGACTTGAGACCATTACAATTCAAGTCGATCAGAGAGATCGACGTTGCCGGTGGTAAGAAGCTGATCGCCGTCTTTGTCCCAGTACCATTATTACCAGCCTTCCACAAGGCTCAAATTAGATTGACCAGAGAGTTGGAGAAGAAGTTCCCAGACAGACACGTTGTTTTCTTGGCTGAGAGAAGAATCTTGCCAAAGCCAGGTAGAGTCTCTAGACAACAACAAAAGAGACCAAGATCGAGAACCTTGACTGCTGTTCACGACAAAATCTTGGAGGACTTGGTCTTCCCAACTGAAATCGTCGGTAAGAGAGTCAGATACTTGGTTGGTGGTAACAAAATCGCCAAGATCTTGTTGGACTCCAAGGACTCTTCAAACATCGACCACAAATTGGATTCCTTGCAACTGGTTTACAACAAGTTGACTGGAAAGCAAGTTGTTTTCGAAATCCCAACCGAATCTCACTAAGTGTGTAGTAATTATGAATAGTTATATTTGTTGTAGAAGTAGCCCTGCTACTGACTGTAACAGTCTTAGTAAAAGTCAGTCTTAGGGCTTTTTTTCTTAGGCCCTACCAGAACACCCCCTTTCTGCAAGGAGGGTAGTGAGGGGAGAGGGACAGAGTATGAGAGGGACAGAGTATGGAGAGGGACAGAGTATGAGAGGGACAGAGTATGGAGAGGGACAGTTGTGTGGAAGTGCTCTGGCTGTGGTCTATTCTAGGCAGGCCAGGCCAGGCCTGGCCTTAGCTCTGCCCTTGTCTCTGGAGTCTACTCCTCAGTCTACTCTTATACTCACCTTCTTCTAGAAATTTCCTCCCTAGTATCTCGGTAAGTCCAGGACATCAAAGCAGTGGGAGCTCTCCTCTCTCCTCTCTCCTCTCTCCTCTCTCC
>JAJMLT010000021.1:0-23891 GCA_030569775.1 Nakazawaea siamensis
CTGAAGTAAAGTAAGCTCTAGAATCAACATCTAAACCTACTGTATACATATGATGACTTCATACTAATAATCCTAAGAAACCTATTGAACCCATAGCATAAACCATACCTATTTGTCCAAATATAGATTTTTTACTATATGTACTTACTACATGTGATACTATACCAAATCCAGGTATAATTAAAATATAAACTTCAGGATGTCCGAAGAATCAGAAAAGATGTTGGTATAATACTGGATCTCCTCCTCCGGCTGGCTCATAGAATGATGTATTAAAGTTTCTATCCATTAATAATAATGTTACACCAGCTGATAATACAGGTAATGATAATAATAGTAATATTGCTGTAAAGAATACTGCTCATACAAATAAAGGCATTTTTGCCATTGTCATTCCTATAGTTCTCATATTTAATATTGTAGTTATAAAGTTTATTGCTCCTAATAATGAACTTATTGATGTTAAATGTAATGCAAATATTGCTAAATCTACTGATGGACCACTATGTGATTGTATTCCACTTAATGGAGGATATACTGTTCAACCTGTACCAGCTCCATTTTCTATTAAAGCACTAGCTAATAAACATACTAAAGCAGGTGGTAATAATCAGAAACTTATATTATTTAAACGAGCAAATGACATATCTGAAGCTCCAATCATTAATGGAACTAAATAATTTCCAAAGAATCCAATTGCAGCTGGCATTACTAAGAAGAACACCATTAATATCGCATGTGCTGTTGCAACTACATTAAATAATTGATGGTTCCCCATTAAGATTTGATTACCTGGTGATGATAATTCTAATCTTAATATAAATGACATTAATGAACCTAATAATCCACAAAATAATGCAAATATAAAGTATAATACAGCTATATCTTTAGCATTAGTACTAAATAATCATCTATAAATATAATTAATTTTAAATTTTATTAAAAACCTTATTTTTTTTTAATAAATTTTTAACAATTATATTTAATTAAAAAATTATAATATTAAGATTACTTATATTATAAATAAACTATTATTTTAATGTATGATTAAATTTTAGATTTTATAAAAATATATTATAATATATTTTTATTATATTAAAAGAGATTAACAAATTATAAAAATTTATATATTTTATAATTAATTAAATATATAAATTAAATCTATATTAATATATAATATATATAGATTTATCATAAAAAGTAAAAGATTATAATCTTTTACTTTTTATGATATTTATAATAATAATAATATTAACTTAAAATAAGAAAATAATGTTATTAAAATTATAAAAAACAATTTAAAAGTAAGTTAAAGAACTTAAAATAAAAATAATATATAATAAATAAAGATAATTTCAAATAAGGAATTAAAATAACTTATTATATAAAATTAAATTATTATTATCAGTTTTTAAGAACTTAAAAAGAACTAAAGATTTAGTATTAAATTCATAAATAAAACCTATAACTAAAATAAATAAGAAGAAGAAGAAAATAAATAAACCATATATATCAATATAATAAATACTAATAATATAAGGTAATAAAGAAGCAACTTCTAAATCAAAAGGTAAAAATAATAAAGCTACTAATATAAAAGCAACAGGAATAGGATTATTACTTTGTTCGAAACTATTAAAACCACATTCAAAAGGTTCAGTTTTTTCAATATAATCAAAACTATTACCATTATTTTCATCCATTCTAGAACTTTCAACTAATAAATAATTTATTATTATAAATAATAAACCTACTATACCAACTAATAAAGAATAATAATTATATAAATTTTGAAACATCTTATATTAGATTTAATAATATTACTAAATATGTTCCTTGTATTATATTTGTATATTGAATAATTATTAATAAAATTATTAATGTTAATACACTTATTAAATAAGTTATTGTATTTGATTCAATATAATTTTTAAAATTATTATTATTATTAGATTTTAATGTATTAAAATATATTATATTAATAATTTTTGCATAATAATAACAAGATATACTACTAGCAAATATTAAAATAAGACAAGTATATAAATATCCATTACTTAATCCTGATATTAATATTAAATATTTACCATAAAATCCACTTAAAGGTGGGATACCTATTAAAGAGAATAAAGAAATAGTAAAAGATAATGCTAAATAAGGATTATTAATAAATAAATTATTAAATTGACTTATATATTCAATAGGAGAATATTTACTTATCATTATTAATTTATTATTATTATTAGATTTAATATTATTTATAGTAGTAATAGGTATAAATATAGAACATAATAATATAATACTAAATATATTTATATGTGTTAATGAATATTGTAATAAATAAAATAAATATGCTATATCTGATTCATTATTATTACCTATAATACTAATTAACATATAACTAACATTTAATAAACTACTATAAGCTAATAATGTTTTTATTTTTATTACTTTTAATCCACCTATACTTCCAACAAACATAGATATAAGAATTAAAAATATAATAATATTATTAATATCATATATATTTATTATTGATATATATTTAATTAATATTAATATTAATGTTAATATACTTAATTTAGGTATTAAACTTATATATGCTGTAATTATTGTTGGACTTAATGTATAAATTAATATTAAATAATTATATAATGGAGCTATACCTATTTTTATTAATAATCCTATTAAAATTATTAATATATCCATAGTATTAATATAATCAATATACATTATAATATAATTTAAATTAGTTAAACCTAATTCTTGATATATTGATACTGTACCATCTAATATTATTAATGATGCTATACTTCCAACTATAAAATAAAATAATCCTGATTTTAATGAATTATAAGATTCATTATATATAGATGTTATAATATATAATGAAAATGATTGTAATTCTATTAATACATATAATATCATTATATCATTAACTAATGGTAATAATAATAATCCTAATAAATTAAATAATATTAATTGTATTAAACCATTTTTACTATAATTTATTTTATCTATATATTTTATATTTGTTATATTAAATGATAATAATAATTCATATAATATTATAATTAAATAAATTATATTAATTATTGTATTATTAAAATTATTTATTAATAATAAATTATTATATATATTATAATTTATATTTAATTCATTAATATAATTTATATTTATATTAATTATTAAACTTATTATTAATACTATTAAACCTATTCTATTAAATAATTTTGTATTTTTGTAATTTTCAATTTCTAATGATCCATAAACTATTTTTATTAATAATGATAATACTAACATTGTTGTTTATTTTTTTTTAACCTCTTCTCTATATATATATTTATTAATAACTTTTTATTAATAAAAAAGGAGAGGTTAAGTAAATCTAAGATGAATTGAACATCTATTTCTTCCTTATCAAAGAAGTATTTTAACCATTAAATTATAGATTTATTACAATAAGATTTCTTATTGTATTTTAATTATAATTTAATAATTAAATATATTAAATTAACGTACTGAAGGTCTACCTAAAACAAATAAAATATTTTCTAAAGTAGATATAGCAGGAACAATAATTACAAAGTAACTAAAATAGAACATAGTTGAGTAAACTCCTAATTGTACAAAAGGTATTTCAACATGTAATTCTCCTAAATGTCCTAATAATAAGAAATTAAATAAGAATAATCAATAGAAGAATTTAGATATAGCTTTAAAACTATTACCTCTAATTATACTTCTATCAGTATAAGGTAATGATAATAATATTAATAAAGCTCCAAACATAGCTATAACTCCTCCTAATTTATCAGGAATTGAACGTAATATAGCATAGTATGGTAATAAATATCATTCAGGTACAATTGATGCAGGTGTAACTAAAGGATTACCAGGTATATAATTATCTGAATGTCCTAAAGTATTAGGTGAAAAGAATACAAATATACTAAATATTAATAAGAATACAAATACTGTAATTAAATCTTTAAATATAAAGTAAGGATGCATTGATATTCTATCAATATTACCTGTTATTCCTATAGGATTAGTACTTCCATTAGTATGTAAAGCAATTAAATGTAATACTACAAATATAGCTAAAATAAAAGGTAATAAGTAATGTAAAGCAAAGAATCTTTGAATTGTAGGATTACTTACTGAGAAACCTCCTCATATAAATGGTACTAAATCTTTACCTATAAATGGAATAGCTGATAATAAATTAGTAATAACAGTAGCACCTCAATGACTCATTTGCCCATAAACTAAACAATATCCCATGAATGCTGTAGCCATTGTTAATATAAATATTACAACTCCTACTGCTCATAATAATACTCTAGGTTTACGGTAACTACCATAATATAAAGCTTTACCTATATGTATATACATACAAATAAAGAAGAATGAAGCTCCATTAGCATGAATATATCTAATTAATCAACCATTATTAACATCTCTCATGATATGCTCTACAGAATCAAAAGCTAATTCTATATGACTTGAATAATGCATAGCTAAAAATATACCTGAAGCAATTTGTATAACTAAACATAAACCTAATAAACTACCTAAATTATATCAATAATTTATTGATGAAGGTTGAGGTGAATCTATTAAATAACTATTAACTAAACTTAAATAAGCTTGTGATTTTCTTAATGCCATTTAAAAATAATAAAAAAAAATTTATATTTATATATTATAATTAGTATAAATATAAAAAGATTAATTAAAAAGATTAATTAATAAATAAAATTAAAAAGTAAAGAAGGTTACAAAAAAAAAATCAGGAAAAGTAAGATTCGAACTTACAATGATAATTTTGAAGATTACTGTTTTGCATTAAACTATTTTCCTTTGATTATAAAAATTAAAATTTTATAAATAAAATAATATTAATCGATATATTATTATAAACAACCCACCGCTGATTCCTCAACGATAACTGTATTACAACTTCTCACCTATAAAATATAAAATTTAAAAATTGAAATAATCATATAATATAAAACTTAATCTAATAAAAAAAAGAGAAAGAAGAATAAAAATAGATTATAAATTAAATTTATATATTAATTTAGGCAAATGATGAGTGATTAGTGCGAAACATAGAAAATGTTCACCGTTTATTAATGATAAACAGATTACTAGCAATTACTTTTTCATATAATCGAATTTCAGATTATAATCCATACTAAATATTATATTAAAAAATATAATTATATAATTAATTTAATTAATAATTGAATCATTAATCATGATTTAATTTAATTTTATGATTTTAATTATATATATTGCATCTATAGCCCATTATATAAAAGTCATCAGGATTTGTTGTCATTCCATTAATAATTTACAATGTAAATTAATTATAAATTTAATAAATAATTTATATGGAGTCACGTTCGTAAAAAGAAATGAATCTTAAACCTTAAAGTACGAACTAAAAACAACGATGTAACATTTGTAATATAAATAATAATTTATATTATTCAAATAATGGTAAGATTTATCGGGGATTATCGAATTAAATAACACAATTCACTGCTTATTTATGTAACCGTCTATTGTCTTGGATTTCTTCCTTGCGAAAATACTCACCGGGCGGAATACTTACGTTTTCACTTTATAAATTATATAATAATAATAATTTATTAGTATTCATCGTTTACTGCATAAATTACATGGGTATCTAATCCATTTTATTCCTTATGCTTTCATCCTCTCAACGTCAGTTTTTTCAAGTTAAATGTCTTCACATTAGAAGTCTTTTTATGATTACTATATTTAATCTCTACCATAACTATTCTTTTAACATTTAAAAACTCTAATTAAAATTTTTATTTTAATT
Organism: Nakazawaea siamensis; assembly: GCA_030569775.1. Taxonomy (NCBI): domain Eukaryota; kingdom Fungi; phylum Ascomycota; class Pichiomycetes; order Alaninales; family Pachysolenaceae; genus Nakazawaea; species Nakazawaea siamensis. The sequence continues at coordinate 5,861 of JAJMLT010000021.1, forward strand.
GTTCTACGGATCCTTTAAGCCTTAATGATTAACGTTTGTCTTCTTAGTTTAACCGCAACTGCTGGCACTAATTTTTGTTAAGACTTTATTCAATTCAATCATTATTTTAAATTGAATTCAAATTTTATTTTTTTCAAATTCCTTATTTATTTATTATATTTGGTTTTTCATTTTTCTAAGTAACTAGATCAATCTATTTGATCATTGTCTAATATTCCCTACTGCTGTCTTGATATTTATCAAAATTGATTTACTTTCAAAATCAACGTGATCATTATAACTTTCATTATTGATTTTGGGTCCTAGGCTAGTTTGGTTTTAACTCAAACTACTACCTTATCCATATTTGGCTAATCTAATAACAAATATATTTCTATATTCTTTTTTATATTAAGTATTTAACTTAATTATTAGAGTTTATTCCAAACTTTACTCACGTGTTCACCACTTAATTTAATTAACTTAATGTATTAAATTATTAGTTTGATTTGCATGTATCATGTCCTTAGATAACGTTTAATCGGAGCCAACATCATGCTCTAAATATTTATTTTATTTCACTATCTTTATTTCTTATATTTTCTTTTTATTATTATCTTATAGGATTTGAACCTATCTTTTTAAATCCGTAATTTAATATTTTACCAACTAAATTAAAGATAATTTTAAATAAATGGAATAAATGGGTGTCGAACCCATAACTTTTACTTGCAAAGCAAATATTTTACCATTAAAAACTATTATCCCTTTATATTTATTCGGATTAAGTAGGATTTGAACCTACGGTACTATAAAAAGTACTTAATATCTCAAATATTACGTTTTAAACCACTCAACCATCAATCCTTTATATATAAATATTATATATAAATATATAATTTCAATTAAATAAAATTATTGCTCGTTTAATCAATTAATAAATTCATATAATGATACAACTTCTATTTTTATAGGCATAGCTGAATGTGCAACACCACAAAGTTCTGAACATTGTCCATAGAATACTCCTTCTCTTTGAATTAAAGCTGAAGTTTGATTTAATCTACCTGGAGCAGCATCTATTTTTATACCTAATGAAGGTACAGCAAAATCATGAATTACATCAGCTGAAGAAACAATAAATCTAATATGTGTATCTACAGGACATACTACTGAAGCATCAACATCTAATAAACGTAATTGTCCATCTTCTAATAATTCTTCAGGTATTACATATGATTCAAATTCTATAATTTCTCCATCTTCATTAATAAAATCTGAATACTCATATTTTCAATATCATTGTAAACCTATAGCTTTAATTGTCATAGCTGGTGATATAACTTCATCACATAAATATAATAATATAAAACTAGGGAATGCTATTATTAATAATATTACAGCTGGTAATGTTGTTCATATTATTTCTATTAATTGCCCATGATTCATATATTTATGTGTTACTGAATTTCCACCAAAATTTACTAATATTGAATATAATATATATGATACTAATCCTAATATTAATATTAAATAAAACATTATATTATTATGTAATTCTATTATACCTTCCATATTTGGAGTAGCTGAATCTTGAAAATATACTCCTCAAGGTGTAGGTACATCATTATTTATTATATTATTATTAAATAATATTCTTAATAATTCCATTTTCTTTATTTTTTATTTCTTCGATTTTCTTCTCTTTCTTTTCTAAATGGGTATTCTTTGGATTTGAACCAAAATCAAAAGATCATGAGTCTTTTATGTTACCATTACACTATTATACCTTTATTTTTACGGATTGTCTGAGTCGAACAGACACTCTTTCTGTGGAAAAGAAATCGTCTACCATTAACATAAATCCGCTTAAATATTAAAAAATTATATTTATATAAATATATTATTTCTAATATTTTATTATGCTCCTCATCAATAGAATACTAAGTATAATAATAATCAAATTACATCTAATACATGTAAATATAATACAGTAACTTCAAATACTAAATGATGAGTATTAGTTAAATGATTTAATCATAATCTTAATAAACATATTGCTAACATTATTAATAACATTACCATATGTACAAAATGTAATCCAGTTCCTGAATAGAATATAGATCCATAAACACTATCTGCTAATGTAAATGTTGCAAATGTATATTCTTTATCTTGACATCATACAAATGCAAATATTAAAAATGTTGTTATTCCTAATGCTAATAATGAATCATTTTTATTTCCATTTAATATACCATGATGTGCTCATGTTATTGTAGCTCCACTAGCTAATAATATTATTGTATTTAATAATGGTAATTCTGTAGGTTTAATTGATTCTATTCCTACTGGTGGTCATGATGCTCCAATTTCTATAGTTGGACCTATAGCTGAATGGAAATATGATCAGAATATTGCTGAGAATATTAAAGCTTCTGATATTACAAATAATATAAATCCAATATTTATACCTTTTCTTACAGCTTGTGTATGATCTCCTAAGAATGTTGCTTCTGTTATTACATCTCTTAATCATAATGCCATACTACTTAATACCATTATAGCTGATAAAAATAATCAATAATTATTATTTATATAATTATGCATTGTTAAACCTAATGTTAATGCTACACTCATTAATGCTAATGATATTGTTAATGGTCATGGTGAACATGCTACTAAATGAAAAGGAAATAATTGTAAATTTTGTCTTTTAAATTGATTATTCATTTCTTTATTTTTTATTTTATTTTATTTTATTTTATTTTTTCTTTATTTTTATTTTCTACTACTTAAAATTTAAGATTATATTTCATATATATATATTTATATAAATTTATTTTACTCAATCCATGATTTGAACATAGATGATATTATTAGAAGTAATATGTTTTACCAATTAAACTAATTGAGCTTTAATTTATCAGATAGGTTAGAATCGAACTAACTAGGTCTTTTCCCCAAAAAAAGCACATGACCATTCTGTCTCTATCTGATTATTATTTATTTTAATAATAATATATTTAATTGAGTTTTTGTTAAATATTATATATATATACTAATATTTCCTTTAATTATCTTTTTAATTATTTTTGTTAATCTTTATAATTATTTTTATACCCATTTCCTTAATATATTACATTTCTTTTAAAATAAATAAATAAATAATTTTTAATATATTAAATATAATTAAATGATGTTTGTAAATTTCTAGTTCCAAATTTTGAATTATAATTTATTTTTGATGTTGATATATAATTTTTATTATTATTTAAGATTTTTGTAAATTTAAATGTTTCTTTAATTTTATAATTTAAAGTATTTATAAATAAATTATTATTTATTACACCTTTATTAAATAATTGTGTTGTTGTTCTATCTGTTTTTTTTAATTTACCTTTTAACATTATATTAAATCCACCTATATATTTATATAATAATAATGAATGTAATAATTTATTTTTATTTATTTCATTACTTTTTATTATATTATTATTATTATTATTTATTAAATTATAATTTAAATTATTTAAATAATTATTATAATCTTTTTTATAATTTCTTATTATTATTTTTGTATTAGGTATTTCTATTTTATTACTTATATTTGTTATATATTTACCTGTTAATGTATTAGAACTTAATCTCATTTCTTGTTTAATTTTTTTTATAAAAATATTACTATTTAAATAATAATATTTTATATATATAAAATTAAATATTATATTTTTTTTATATATTAATGTTAATATATTATTTAATGATTTATTTAATTTATTATTTGTTAATAAATTTATTAATTTATTTATTAAGGTATTATAATATTTTAAATTACTATTATTATTTTTATTTGTTTTAACATGATAAAATATATTAATTTTAATATTATTAATATAATGTTTAATATATATATTATCTATAAATATATATCTTAATAAATTATTATTTATATTTCCTTTAATATTTAATTTATTTATAGATCTTATTTTAATAATTTTTGTTAATAAATTATTAAATAATTTATCAGTTATCATTGTATTTAATAATTCTGATTTATTAAATTTATATACATTACTTAATCAATTATTTAATTTATTAATTTTTTGAATATTTAATTCTTTATTTTTATTTATTATTATTTTATTTTTATTAATTTCTTCATTATTTAATAATTTTATTAATTTAGATGAAGTTAATAAATTTAAATTTTCTTCTTTAATTTCTTTATTTATTATCATATATAATAATAATTCTTTATATTTAATTAATTCTTTTTTCATTTTATTCTTTTTATATTTTTATTTTCATAATACTTAATTATTATTATTTTATTTTCTACCTTTAATTTATTTTTTAAAGGTTTTATATTATTATTTCATATAAATTAAATATAATAAGAATAAATTAAATTTGAAGTAATTAAATTAAATATATTTATTATACAATTAGGATAAATACCTAAGAATATAGTAAAAAAGAATAAAATATTTAATAAAAATAATTCTCTAGAAGTTAAATCATTAGTTATAGCTAATTGAGAAGAGAAAGTACCATTAGTTAATTTATTAGTTAATTTCATTTGATAACAAGCTGATAATAATACAGAAGAAGCACATAATGAACCTATTAAAGGATGTCTTAATATACCTCCAGAAATTGATAAGAATTCACCTATAAAATTACCACTTAAAGGAGTTCCAGTATTAGAAAAACTAAATAAAATTAAATAAATACTAAATAATGGCATAAAAGAGATTAAACCTTGATAATAATTAAATAATCTTTTATGATATCTATCATATAATATACCTCCAACTAAAATAAATAAAGCAGGAGATACAAAACCATGAGCTAAAGATAATATTAAAGATCCAGATATACCTAAATTATTATTAGCAAATATACCTATAATACATACACCTAAATGAGAAATAGAACTATAAGCAATTATAACTTTTAAATCAGTTTGAACTAATGTTATAAAACTACTATAAATTATAGTTATTATACCTATTAAATATATTATAGGTAAATATAATAATGTAATTTCTGATAAATTTGGTAATAATAATCTTATTATACCATAAATAGCTAATTTTAATATTACTCCAGCTAATAAAATAGAACCACCTAAAGGTGATTCTGAATGTACTAAAGGTAATCAAGTATGTATTGGAACTAATGGTGTTTTAATAGCAATACCTAACATTAAACCAATAAATAAAATACTTTGTAATTCAGTAGATAATATAATACAATTAATATAAGAATAATCTGTAGTATTTAATATAATTTTATAAATTATAATAGATAATAACATAAATAAAGAACTAAATAATGTATATAATAATACACTATAAGCTGCTTCTTCTTTTTTATTAGCACCATAAATACCTATTAATATAAATAATGGTGCTAAAGTTGATTCAAATAATATATAGAAAGTGATTAAATCTAAACATAAAAAATTATATGTCATTAATAATAATAATATATTTATTAATATTATATATTTATTTTCATATGATTTAATATTATTTCAATTTGATATTAATGTTATTGGTCCTAATATTCCTATTAATATTATAAATATTAATGAAATACCATCTAAACCTCAATTAATATTAAATATATTTTCAATATATTGAAAACCTTGATAATTTTTATTATAACCTATTAATAATACTATTATTAATATTAAATTAAATATATTAATTAATAAACCTAATTCTTTAATTTTTAATATAGTATTTTTAAAATATATTCTATTTTTATTTAATAATTCTATTAATATATTTCCTAATATATTACTATATAAATATAAACTTAATATAAACATTTTTAATTTATTATTTTTTTATTTTTTTATTAATAATCTTTTTTAATAAATTTAATTATTATATATTTTTAATTAAATATATAATATAAAATTAAATAATAAATAAATTATTAATTAATTAATTAGAATCCTATAGGTAAAGCATTATAAGAATATAAAATACCAGGTATAAAGAAAACTATAGCGAAAACTAAAGGTAATAAAACATATCAACAGAAAGTAATTAAAAGATCATATCTTAATCTAGGTCAAGAAGCTCTACATCAAATAAAACAAAACATAAAGAAATTACTTTTTATACCTAAATATAAACCAAAAAAGAAACCTTCAAGTAAGAAATAAGAAATATGATGTTGATTAAAAAATGATAATATAAATTCATGTAATAATGATGAAAAAGGTAAATAACCTCCAAAAAAATATATAGAAGTTAAAGTACTCATTAAAACAATAGAACAATATTCACTTAAAAAAAAGATAACAAAAGGAGAAGCTGATAATTCAGTCATATGACCAGAAACTAATTCAGATTCAGCTTCAACATTATCAAAAGGTGGACGAGCTGTTTCAGCTAATGCTGATATAAAAAATACTATACTTAAAGGTAATAATATAATAATATATCAAATATTAGTTTGAGATTCTATAATTTTTGATATATTTAATGAATTTATTAATAATACTATAATAAATGTTACAGTTGTTAAAATTAATTCATAACTTATTAATTGAGCTGTTGTTCTAACTGTTGCTAATACTGTATATTTTGAATTTGACATTCATCCTACTATTACATTACCAAATACTCCTATAGATCCTGTAGCTAATAAATATATTATTGAATATTCACTATCTAATATTGATAAACCTGGTCCAAATGGTATAACAGATCAACTTAATAATACTGAAAATAATGTTATTAAAGGACCACTAATTATATAAATAATTTCACTATTATGAGGTAATACTATTTCTTTAGATAATAATTTTAAAGCATCTGCTACTGCCATTAATACTCCATAATATCCTACAGCATTAGGACCTAATCTTCTTTGCATATAACCTAAAGTTTTTCTTTCGGCTACTGTTAAATATGCTACTACTATTAATATACATACAAATAAACCTAATATAATTAATCAATAATTTAATAAATTAAATATTTTTATTAATTCATTTGTCATTTTTTTATTTATTTTTTTATTTATTATATTTTAACTATATTTTAATATTAATAAAAATAATTTATAAATTAAATATTATTTTTTAACTATTTTAATTAAACCTATAATACTCATAAGTAAAATTAAAGAAATTAAAATTAATAAGAAAGAATATTCTGTAAATAATAAATTACCTATAATAGATAAATCTGATATATTATTATAATTAAATCAATTATAAATATCTGTAATATAATAATTCATTATATCATTATCATTATTATCAGTATCATCTATTTCATCTAAATTTAATATTAATAATATTATAAATAATCCTATATATAAATCTTTATATACTTCACTCTCATTTAATACTGATAATATAAATATAAATAATATTACTACAGCACCTACATATATTAAGATATATATTAATCCAAATAATTGTGAATCACCAAATCATAATTCTGATATTACTGGATATATAGTAGCTACTAATATACCTATTGATTCAAAATTATTATTACCTATTAAGATAAAATATCCTAATATTCATAAATCTATTAATTCTCAGATCATTTATTCTTATTTTTTATTTCAATTTATTTATTGATTGTTATTAATTCTATTTAGAATTTTATTAATTCTATTATTAAGGGTAAATATTGAGATTCGAACTCAAATCTAATGCACCACAAGCATCCTTTTTAACCATTAAAATATATCTACCTTTATATATATTATAAAATATGAACTACAAGATTCGAACTTATGATTTTCGCGTGTAAAGCAAATGTTATACCAATTTAACTAAATTCATATATTTCTAATATAATTTTATATTGAGAAAGGATGGAATCGAACCAACATAAATCGATTAAAAGTCAATGATTTTACCATTAAATTACTTTCCCTATAAATTAATATTATAATTAATTATAATATTAAATTATTTAGAATTAAACTCCATATAATAATAAGAATGAAATCATTAAACAGAATAATCCTGTAGCTTCTGATAAAGCAAATCCTAATATAGCAAATGGGAATAATGTATTTCTTAATCCAGGGTTTCTAGCTGTACCGTTTATTAATGCGGCAAATACTATTGCTATTCCTATTCCGGCTCCTGTTAATCCTATTGTAGCTATTGCTGCTCCTATATATTTAGCTGCTAATACTAATTGCATTTCTTTATTTTTTTTTTCTTTTTTTATTTATATTTTTATTATTACACGATCTTTATTATATTTCTTATATTTATTTTATTTATAGTAAATCTAAGATGAATCGAACATCTATTTCTTCCTTATCAAAGAAGTATTTTAACCATTAAATTATAGATTTATTAATTATAATAAAATTCTAAGATTTCTATTATAATTAAGATATATTAAATAAGTAAGAATTATTTAATAAATATTTAGCATGATCAATATAAAATATATCAATATTATTAATAACATAATCTATAGAAAAATAACTACAATTAATTAAAATCATTAATAAATCTAATAATTCATTATTTGAATTCATAAAAATAAAAGGGAATAAACTATTTTTTAAAATATTATTATTTACTAATATTCTATTTACACCCACTTAATTTGGAATTATTATTATTAATAAAAATAATAAATAATAAGATAGTAATAATAAAGATTAAATAATTAATATTAATAATAATAGTAAAAATTAAAATTAAGAATATAATTTCTAAAATTAAACTAAAATTAGATATAATTAATTTATTAATTTGAGTACTAATAAAAGAGAATAATAAAGGTAAACCTTTAGGTCCTACTTCTTTTAATAAACCATTATCAAGGAAATAAGAAATAATATTACCAAAATGTAAAGAACTACGAATAATAAAATTATTTAATAATTGATCAAACATAATTTTTTGATTAAAGAAAGTATATAATTTTTTTAAAGAAGGAGAATTAAAGAAATAGAATAAAGAATAATTAAATTCATATATTAATAATAGAATACTACTTAATGTAATACTTAAAATTAAAGGTAATAATTTAATAAATCAATGTAAACTAAATTCAGTTTCAATAATACTTAAATTATTAGGATGTATAAATAAATCATTAAAAGGAGAACCTAAACCTAAATAAATATCTTTTAATAGATAACCAGCAAATATTGAATATATAGTTAAAATAATCATAGGTAAAATAAGAATAATATCATTTTCTTTTAAATGATAATAAATATATTTAGAATTATTAGGAGAACTTAAAAAAGTATAATAAATTAATCTAATAGAATATAAAGAAGTTAAAGTAGCTGAAGTTAAAGCTAATATATAATTTATAAAACCATTAAATTCATATTTACCATACATAGATTCTATAATAATATCTTTAGAATAATAACCTGTTAAACTAGGTATAGCCATTAAAGATAATGAAGCTATTAACATACATACATAAGTTAAAGGTAAATAATCTTTAAATCCTCCATATATACGTATATCTTGATTTTCAGATATTATACTATGTATTACAGATCCAGCAGACATAAATAATAATGCTTTAAAGAAACTATGACATATTAAATGATATAAAGCTAAATTATAATTTGATACACCTATAGCTATCATCATTAAAGCAACTTGACTCATAGTAGATAAAGCTATTATTCTTTTTATATCATTAGATACTGTAGCTATTAAACCTGATATTAATGTAGATAATCCACCTAATCATAATATAATTAATAATATTAAAGGACTATATTCTAATAATGGAGATGATCTCATTAATAAAAATACTCCAGCTATAACTAAACAAGCTGCATGTAATAATGATGAAACTGGTGTAGGCCCCTCCATAGCTAGTAATAATCAGGAATGTAAACCTAATTGTGCACTTTTAGCAGTAGCAGCAATAACAAAACAAATTAAAATAATTAAAAGTATATCACTATTTAAATTTAAACCTAAAGAAAAAATAGTATCATAATTTAAATTATTAGAATTAATAAGTAAAAAAGAGATACCTATAACAAGGAAAGCATCACCAAATCTATTAATTAATAAAGCACTTAAACCTGATTTAGCAGCAGTTATTCTAGTATATCAAAATGAAATTAATAAATAAGAAGTAACTCCAATAAATTCTCAACCTAAGAATAAAATAAAATAGTTATTACCAGTAACTAAGATAATCATAGAGAAAGTAAATAAAGATAAGAAACTAAAGAATCTTTGTTGATGAGGATCATGACTCATATAAGAACAAGAATATAAATGAACTAAACAAGATACTGTAATAACAGGTATTAACATAGAAATAGCTAATTTATCTAAAGTAAAAGATCAATCTATATTAATAGATTGTAAATTAATTCAAGATAAGAAATTATAAGAATATTGAATATTATTAAATATAATATTAATATATAAATAATAAATACCAATTAAAGAAATAAAAATAGATAAAGTAACTAAATATTTAGTTGATTTAGAACCTAAATATTTACCTAATAATCCACTTAATAAAGTTCCAATAAAAGAACTAAAAAGACTAAAAATAATCATATTTAAAGATTAATAGTTGATTCTTCATCTATTCTTCTATTATAACTTACAAATATTGATAAACCTATAGCTGATTCTATACCAGCTATTAATATTTGTATTAAACTATATACTAAACCTATCATATCTTGATCTAAATTACTAACATAAATTGTATTAATAGTACAACCCATAATTAATAATTCAATCATAATATAAATGTCAATAATTTTCAGTCCAACTGAAACTAAAATTAATAAAATTAAATCCATGTGTTAAAAATGTGTAAAAATCAATGTCTTATTCTCCTAAATTATAATCGGAAATTAAGGGATTCGAACCCTTCATGAAAATAATTTCAATTATGTAGCAAATAATTTATCTTACCGATGATAAAATTTCCATAATCGATTTTGACCTGATTTGAACAGGCATTTTTCATTGTGACAAAATGATGCTTTACCATTAAGCTACAAAACCAGAAAAAAAATATATAGAATTACAGAGAATTGAACTCTGATCAAGTCATTATGAGTGACCGGCTTTACCATTAAGCTATAATTCTAATAATCTATATTGGATTCGAACCAATATTATTAATATGAAGAATCAATGTCATAACCATTAGACCAATAGATCAATAATTAAATCGAATAGATTCGAACTATTATAAACTTGGCTCAAATTCAAGTGACTTACCAATTAGTCTACGATTTAAATATATTTTATGTCATTAATAAGACTCGAACTTATACGCTAAAAATAGCAATACATTTTAAGTGTATTGTGACTACCAATTCCACCATAATGACATTCTTTATGTTATAATTAGGACTTGAACCTAAAGCCTTCTGATTACAAAACAAACGCACTACCAATTATGCTATTATAACATTAATATTTAATAAATAAATTAGAAGAAAAGAAGAATTTTATTAATTAGTATTATATAAATATTTTATTATTAACCTATCTTATTATTTTAATATAAATTTATGTTATTCTTACATAATAAATGTTATATTTCCTTTATAAAAAATATAATTGTCTCAAAGAGTATATTTCATATTTTTATATGCTTTCAACATTTCTTATTGATTAATGTAGCTTAACTACTCTGCATTTTATATTATTTTACTTTATATTTTTTGAATTAATATAGATATATTAATTTATAAAATGCAATAGTCTAACCATTGATTAATTATAACAAATCCTTTCGTACTAAGTTATAATCTCTTATTGACATTTACCTAAAGCAGATAGAAACCATACTGTCTCACGACGTATTAAACCCAACTCACGTAACCTTTTAATAGACGAACAGTCTAACCCTTATTAGCTAATGCACCAATAGGATAGGTTGAGTCGACATCGAGGTGGCAAACAATATTGACAATATCTACTCTCTCATATTATTACCCTGTTATCCCTAGCGTAACTTCTCCGTTCATCGATTACTCTTACTATCGAAATAATCTGTTCATTATACCATACTTACGTATCATTTCCACTTGTTTGTGTCAAATTAAAGCACAGTTATCCACTATTATATTAATTAATAAAATTCAATTTTGAATTTATTTGATTTCAATTCAAATGTACTGTACATATTTTTTTCTAAAAAATACCATTTCTTATTATTTATAATATAAAAAATGGATATTTAAACAATAATAATGAGTAATTCATTAATTTATAAATTAATTATGTAACTGGACATATTCAGTTATTTTTTGTGAAATTAACACCCCATTCAAACTATCAATTAAAGGCTGTCATCATAATAAAAAAAAATAATATAACAAATTTATATTATTATTATTTGATTCAGTATTTTATTAAATAAATAAATAAATTATATAAATAATAAAATATTTGAATAATATTCAAAAAGCAATAAAACTATATAATATTTAATCAAATAAACTAATAATTTAATAAAATATAATTTTATGCAACCTTTTTAATTATAGTAAAGCTGCATAGGGTCTTCTCGTCTTACTTTAGGTATACAGCATCTTCACTGCAAATTCAATTTCACTGGGCTTATAGTTGATACAGTTGTTATATCGTTACTCCATTCATGCAGGCCAATAATTATGTGGCAATGAATTTCGCTACATTATGACTCTCAGAAATAAAGCCGCCATTTATTTAATCTTATATTTTAATCTTAATAATTAAAATTATTATAATCAAACATTGGGCAGAATTCACACTTTATTCTACAATTTTTAATTTTAGCAAAGTGCTGTGTTTTTAGTAAACAGTCGTATAACTTTTGCTTTAATTATCTTCGTTAGACTAACTTAGAAGCTATTTTGCCGAGTTCATTAACTATAATTAACCCATTCACTTTCATTACTTACTAATCTACCTGTGTCGGTTTAATTACGGTATTAATTTATATGTTTTCCTGTACATTATGTAAAATTAATATATAATGTCTTTTATTATAAAATATAAAAAACCTATCTTATCAATCATTAGATTTACTAATTATGGACCGATTTTTTATTAAAACCTCAGATACAAAGTGAAATGGTTTTATTATTACCATTTTTTCGTTACTCATGTCAACATTCTCTATTTAATTATTTATAATTATTTTTAATTATTATATTATATTGATAATATATAATATATTTTATTTCATTAAATGTTTTGCTACCTTATAAAATTATAATAAATTATAATAATATAATTAAAATTTCGGTAATATATTTAAGATCCGATTATTATCTATCTTTTAATAATTCAGAATTATTAATTCTTATATTAATTAGTACGTTGATACACGTTTATTATAGAATAGTTACTATCAAACCTATCTACTAATTGTATTTTAATTTAAGATATCATTTTCACTTAATATAATATATTTTGGAACCTTAATTTTTAATCTGGACTGTTTTCCTTTTGACTATTAACCTTATCACTAATAGTCTGACTATTCATATTTTATTATCTGAATTATTATGAGATTAAATAATATTGATAATCCTTTAACAGACCCCAATTATTATTAATTGCTTTACCAATTTGATAATATATGAATGCTATACTAATATATATTTCGCAAAAAACCAGCTATTTGTAGATCAGATTTGACTTTCTCCACATACCATAAGTCCTCAGATAATATTGCAACATTAACCTGTTCGGTCGATTCATAATTTATTTTATGTCACCTGCTTATGGTAAGATCATCTACTTTCGGGTTTATAATTATTAACTTTCTTTTGTTATTTTTCATTTTCATTTTCCATTTTTTTATGGTTGCTAATTATTATAACTTATTGACCCATTATACAAAAGGTACATTATCGATTCTTTTTAAATCTCTAATTGCTTATAAAACAACTAATCTTTAATTTTCCCTTTCGGTACTACTTTTTACTTACTAATAGTGTTTAGAATTAGAACTAGTTTGTCCCTTTTTCAATTACTATTCAATAATAATTTACTTATCATTCTTTATTGCTTTCTCTCACCAATACTTACAATATCTCTGTTGATTTCTTTTCCTCAAGTTACTTAGATGTTTCAATTCACTTGGTTTTCTCTCCGGTTTCCCTCTGGTTTTACTTATTATGCTCTGATAATTCGCTCTTTTAACCATCTCTATTAGTAGTTTATTAATTATAATTAATATCTTTTAAAAGTTAATTGTCCCTTTAATCTTTCTCTTTCTCTTTCAAATTTATTCTATTTCTTATATTTTGTTTCTAAAAAGATTTGAACTTTTACCCATAAATCTTCAGTTTACTGCTCTACCAGGTTAAGCTATAGAAACATCAAGCGTAGCTTGTTGCTTTCCATTGGCTTAACCTTTCCATTGGAAAGGTTAAGCTATAGAAACATTTTTATAATTCCTAGTTCCCATTGGGAATCGAACCCAAGTCCATACATTAACAGTGTAATGCTTTACCGATTAAGCTATAGAAACTACAAGCGAAGCTTGTTGCTTTCCATTGGCTTAATCTTCCTAAAGGAAGATTAAGCTATAGAAACATATTTATAATAAGTTTCCAATGGCTTAATTCCCTCTCCCCCACGGGGAGATTAAGCTATAGAAACTTATTATATTATTTAAAGTATTGGATAACTTAATCTACTCATAAAAAAATAAACAATGAGAAGAGTGTGAATTGAACACACGAAGAAGTTAATCATTGAGTTTACAGCTCAATACCAATTACCAACATTGGAAATCTTCCCTAAAATAATAAACTTTCAATTAAAAAGGATTGTTAATAGTAAGACTTGAACTTAACATTTATTGTATATGAGACAATCGTTTTAACCAATTAAACTATACTAACAAAAAAGAATTAGATGAGAATTGAACTCATAAATAATTAATTTGCAATTAACATATTAGACCACTAATACTAATTCCAAAATATGATTAATAGGATTTGAACCTATAACTTATTAGACCTAAACTAACCGCGGTTACCAATTTCGCCATAATCATATTATTAATTATAATAAATATATATATAACTAATAAATTATTTATTTCAATTATAATTAATGTAAGTATACAGCATCTTTAATATAAGATGAAGTTAATATACAGAATACATAAGCTTGAATACAAGCTATGGCAAATTCTAAACAAACTATTGCGAATATACCTAATAATGGTATAATACCTAATATAAATGTAATAGGATTTATAGCCATTAAATTAAATACTAATGAAGCTAATATAACCATAAGTAAATGTCCAGATAATGTATTAGCTGATAAACGTAAACCTAATGATATAGCTCTAGCACAATATGATAATAATTCTATTAATACTAATACAGGTACTAATACTAAAGGAGTACCTCCAGGTACAAATAAACTAAAGAAAACTAATTTATGAGTTTCTAAACCTAATAAAGTTACACCTAATCATAACATTAATGAAGTACTTATAACAAATACTAAATGTGATGATAATGCAAAACTATAAGGTATCATACCTACTAAATTAGCAACTAAAATAAATATAAATAAAGTAAATACTAATGGTACATATTTACCATAAGCAGTTCCTCCTATTTGTCCTTTTACCATATTTAATATAGTATGAAATAATGATTCTATTGATAAAAATCAATTTGATCCTATTATTCTATTATTATTTAATGATAATTTAAATATATTATATATTATACTTAATACAATTATAATATATAAACTAAATACTGTAAAATTTAATGCTGATAAATCTATTATAGGTGATGATATACCTAAAAATAAAGTTATATTAAATTGATCTAATGGAGTTCATATTTGCATCTCTCTTCTTTCTTTCTTTTATTTATAATTCTTTTATATATCCATTTATTATTTATATTATTTTATATTATAATTTAGATATTACCATTCTTATTATATATAATTGTATTATATATGGTAATATATATTGTGTTACTAATATTAATAATATAAATAATCCTAAAAATCCATATGTTAATTGATTTAAAAAATAAAATGGTACTAATTGTGGCATATTTATATCTCTTATCTTAGCTAAATTATTATTTATATTTATTTATTATAAATAATATACTTTTATTGCATCTCTTTTTTTTTTACAATCTTATCTTTATTTATATTTATTATTTAATATTTTTATTTAATAATCTCTAACTATTTTTTTATAATATATTATTAATATTATGATTGTACAGCAGGAGTATTAAATGAATGGAATAGAGGTGGTGATGATAATAAGAACTCTATTGAAGTTGATTTAATTTGATTATCGTTAAATATTATATTTGATTCAACGAAATCAGGGTTTTGTAATAAAGCATTTGTATTATTATTTTTAGCTGATAATCCATAAACTAATTGATCATATAATATATATCCAAATAATATAACTGATACTATTGAGATAACTGAACCAAATGAACTAATAGCATTAAATCCTGCAAAAGCATCAGGGTAATCTGGTATTCTACGAGGCATACCATTAATTCCCAAGAAGTGCATTGGGAAGAATATTATATTAGCTCCTATAAATAATAATCAGAATTGTATATTAGCTAAATTATTATTATAATTTAATCCAGTAATTAATGGTGATCAATAATAATATCCAGCGAATAAACTAAATACAGCACCTAATGATAATACATAATGGAAGTGTCCTATAACATAATATGTCTAAATTATTTATCTATAAAGAATTATAGATAAATTCTAATAATAATAATTATTAGGATATATTTATACCATTCACATGGTAGATCGGACTATATTTTATATTAAATAAAGATATACTTATATTTAATATTATCACGTGTAGTCTCTACGGCGTCTTTAATTTATAATTAAAGTTCCCACGGTATTGTCTAATATCTTTTTATAAAGTATTATCTATGCTTTTAATAGATATATTAGATTTCACCGTTAGCTATATAAAAATATAACCATAAATATAATATATCAAAAATATTTATACAGTGATATGACAACATGACACATATAATAAAAATTAAAGATTAAAGAATTTTTTAAATTTATTAAATTGATCATATTTATTACCTAATAAAGGATAATTAATAAAATGTGGAATAATATTATTAGTTATAATATCTTTATTATATATTTCTAAAATATATATATTATTTTTTATTAATCTAACTTTAGATTTAGAATTAAAATAATTAGATATAATATTTAATAATATTTCATTATCTTTTTGTGATATTGAAAAAGAATATATTAAATTATTAGATCTTATAGAAAAAGATCCTTCTCCTTCAGTAAAACCTGATAATCAACTAGAAAAATAAAAAGGTAAATTATTTTTATTTAATGGTTTAAATATATATAATAAATCATTAAATTGATTATAAAATTCTAAATTATATTTAGAATTTCTATATTCTAAATATTTATTAATATTAAATTTATATTTAGAATTATAATAACATAATTTTAAAAATGCAAATTGACATTGTTTTCTTAATGTTAATAATGGATAAGTATCTATAATATTAATTATATTTAAAATCTCTTTTTTATTATTAACAGTTAATAATAAAAAATTATATTTATCTATAGTTACTTTTCCACCAATAACTTTAGCTATTAATTTTAACATAATACTATTAGATTCTAAATTTTTTAATTTAATAACAAATCTAAATTGATAATTTAATTTACGTCAATGATTAACTTGTATACTTCCATCACTTTCTAATAGACCTATAAAAAATTGTTTAATATATTCTTTTTCATTATAATTTAATTTACTATTTAATAAATTTTTAATATTTCTAAAATCTTTAATTGTGTTAGTTTTTTTGGTATCATGGAAAGCTATATCTAAACTAGCATTACTTAAAACTACTCCTGATAAACCTCCAACAGTAAATAAGAATAAGAAAGCTAAAGCATATAACATAGGTGTTGTATATCTAATTGATCCACCATATAATGTAGCTAATCATGAGAATATTTTAATACCTGTAGGTACTGCTATAACCATAGTAG